>QJNY01000816.1:0-23039 GCA_004155945.1 Monosporascus sp. mg162
AATTATACGATTAAAACAAAGGTTTCCCAGAAAGAGGAAGACTTGGTATACAAAATGAACGAGTTCTTTTGGCCGGCAGAAAGGTCGTGGTAAAGAATTGTTGTTAATAGCTACTGAAGATAGTCGGTCGTATATAGGTTAGGACGAAGGAATGGCAATCTGGCATGCGTAACAAGCTTTAATATAATGTGCACACTTGGAAAGATGCTGAAGAGACAGTTAGTAAAGAAGTATTCGATTGATTGGGATTGATTTGATGTGTTATGGTTGAGTTAAAGAGATTAATTGTTGCGAGGTGCCCAAAAACGAGCCGTTCGCTTGTCTGAGCCGTTCGCTTATCCGAGACGTTAAATAATTACCTTATGAATTACCTTAATTAATTTTCCGATTTAATTAATTATATTTTCGGTAATTATAAATATTTTAAGGAAAAAATATAAACTTTATTTAAAGATTCCGATAAAAAATAATATAAGGTTAAATAGTTATACCTTTTTTAATAAACCAAGTTAGCAACCGAATATACGATTAAATTTAATCGCTTTGTATTAATTTTTAATTTCTTAAAAAGCGTATTATTTTATCCTTTTTATAACGGCTTAAAATTATAAATTAAAAATAAGATATATAAAATGCCTAAAACTAATCCTTTTTAGGATTATATTAACAAAACCATTATTGCCGATCGACGTACCTTTGAAAAGTATTTGGAAAAAAAGAAATCCGATAAAAAAAGGGACGATCGAACCTTTTGTAGTAAATTTTAAAAAAGCAAAAATAAAGATAGGATTTAGAAAAAAACGAATACCATTTTTAATGAACCTAAAAAAAATAAATCGAATGTTAAATGTTTTAACTGTAGTAAGAAAAGTTATTATAAGAATAAATATCGTTTTTTAACTAAAAGGAATTCCAGGAAAAAAGGGATTTTTTAAAAAAAGGCCCGAACGGCCGAACAAAAAACAAATAATGGAAATAAAAAAAAGAAGGAAATTAGTTTTACTTTTATCCAGTAGGAATATACTATCGCGACGACTTACTATAAACCAAACGGCGACCTAAAGTACGAACGTTACCCGATTTGCCAGAATTAAATAACTAAAGCCTGTAAATATTATCCCGGATAATTAATTTCCAGGGTAGCTATAGGGCTAAGATACGAATGTTATTTGGATGTATAAAAATGCGAAATATATTACAAATATAGCTAAATACGTTTAAAATTTAGCAATTACGGGCAAAAAACCCTTAAATTTAGCAAACCCTTAAAACGGGTAGTATATTTTAAAACCGAAATCCTTAAATAGGATTTTGTTAATAAGTATAAACTTTTTTATTTTTCGGCCTGTAACGACAACGATTATTTAATTTATTTTCGAATAAAAGAAAATAACGATTATTAGCCCGGTTAAAACGAAAAAACCCTTATAAAACTTAATAACGACTGCAGATGCATCGAAATTCCCCGATAGCCCGAATACTTTCGATTTTGTTATTTGTACCTTAAATCGGATTAAAGCCGAAAAGCTATTACTTAAGGTTACTTATGTTATACCTTTATGCTATACTTGATGCATAAACTTCTGGATATAGGAATAAGCTTTACAAAAATCTTAATTTCGAATCGGAAGTTTTTTTAAACGTTAAAGGTAAAAATTACTAAGGTAAAATGCCAGATTGGTTAACGAAAGTGGTATATTTATATGGAAGATAAGTGTACTAAATACGCAGTTAAAAAAACCTGCAAATGGAAACGTTTTTTAAAGAACAAAATTACGAAGTTAAAAAACGGTAAAGGCTTTCGAAATTAAGATATCGAAAAGCTTTGCAAATTAAGACCTTATGTAAAGCAAGAAAAGGATTACGAAGCTAAATCGAAATTCTTATTTAGTATTAAAGCTAAACTTTTAAAGCTATAATTAATTTTGGAGCAGAAAGTAACTTTATTTCGCCAGCAATGGCCGAAAAATATTACATTCCTTAAAGGTACAAATTAAAGTTTTATAAATTACGGACAATTAATAAAAATTTTTCCTAATACGATAACGGACAAATTTTTAAAAAAACTGAAAAACGTTTAATATAAATCCAAAAGTATTAAAAGCATTTTACCTTGGATATCGCCGATATATGAAATTATAATATTATTTTGGAAATGCCATAGCTTAATTTTAGCAATTTATTAATTAACTGGAAAACTCGTTAACTTTTTTGGAACCATAAATTAATTTTTATTAAAAAAGAATCCAAAAAAGTTTATTACATAATCCGAAAAGCCAAGGTATTAAACTTTGCTAATACCATATCTTTAAAATATTAACGTTTCGAATGATTTTTTAAGGATAAAGAAAATTACGAACTATTTTTATACGGATAATAAAATTATCGTATATCTATTAAAAAAAAACATTATCCCAAATTTTACAAAATTTACTACATAAATTTAAAAAAGGTAAAGGCTTTATGGAAAAGCATTTAGTTAAACTTAAAGAAAGGTTATATTTAGCCATCCGAATCCCCCGTAAAATACCTTATACTTATGGTACCCAAAATTAAAGACGGCAAACAGAAAATCGATTAAAATAAAAATCCGGTTTATCGACGCGTAGTCGACTATTAACAGTTAAACGATATCATTATTAAAAACGGATATTTTTTAACTTTAATAAATACCTTAAAAGAAAACGCAAATAAAGTTAAATAATTTACTGTATTAAACCTTCGAAACGGGTACTACCGTATTAAAATGGCAAAAAAAGAAAAATGGAAAATTATTTTTCGACCGATATACGGGTATTACGAATATCGAATTATGCCTTTAAAGCTTATTAACGCCCTTATTAATTTTTAACGCCTAATTATAACCATATTTAGGAAATTCTTAAACAAATATATTTTTGTCTACCTCGACGACATCCTCATTTATTCCGAAACGCTGGAAAAATATAAAAAACATATTTTCCAAGTTTTTCAAGTTTTAAATAAAGCAAATATCCGAATTAACCCCGCCAAAAGTATATAGCATACGTAAAAGCTAAATTATTTAAAATTTACCTTTACCCCCGGTTAAATTCAAATCCAAAACTTCAAATTAAAAGCAGTTAAAAACTGGCCCATCTTTAATAAGGTAACCGTTACCGATATCCGGCAGATCTTAGGATTTACGGATTACGTACGTAACCTAATTAAAGAATATAAAGATATTATTAAACCTTTAACGAAACTTATTATTAAAGAATATATTAAAAAGGAATTCGAATTTCCAAAAAAAACTAAGAAAGCTTTTTAGTTATTTAAAGACAAGATTACCAAAGCGCTAATAATAAAATTGCCCAACGCCGACAGAAAGAAACGCTTAAAAACAAACGCCTTAAATTATGCCTTAAGCGCAATTTTGGAACAACAAAAGAATAATAAAAAATAATACTTAATAACTTATTATTTTAAGGCCTTTCGAAACGCAGAGTTCCGATATAAGATTTACGATAAAAAGCTGCTAACGATTATTAACGTTTTTAAAAAATAAAAACCTTGTTTTAACGGAATTAAAAATCTTTTCGATATTTACTTAAATTATAAAAACCTTACCCGGTTTATAACAACTTAAAAACTAAATAAACGTTACGAAATTTAAATAATTTTCCTGTCGAAATATAACTTCCAAATTTACTATATTAAAAGAAAAAAAAATATTTAAGCAGATATTTTAACTCGTAAAGGAAATTACGATTTTAAAATTCCGAAACGTCAAATATAAATGCTGTAACAGATTAAGGACGGTACTTTACGGTTATATAAAATATTAAAGCAACCTATTTTAAAACTTTTAACGTCCTACATAAGCGAGCTGGCCACACAAGCGAGCTGGCCAAATTTTAGCACCTCGCAACAACAAATTCAAATAACTCAACAATAACACATCGCATTGATTAAAATTAATCGGATTCTTCTTCGCTAGACGTATCTACAACTTTTACACAAGTACGCGCATTATGTCCAGGCTTGCCGCAGACGCCACACTTCCGTTCCTTGGTTTCAACCTTTTTACGACGACCCCCTCCAGCTACTGTTAGCTGCATTTTTTCACTACCCCCTTCTTTTTGGGCCAAAAAAGCTTATCCCTTTTATATAGTAAGTATTCCTCCTTTTTGAAAACGTTTATTTTTAGTCCTGCGACGTTTACTTAAGGTATGGTTTGTTTCGCGTAATTAAACGTTTTCTTTCCGAAAAAAAGCAGCTTTATGTAATAATAACATATACCCTTTTGTTATAAGATTAACCGATTTAAATAATCTTGTTGGCGAGCTACCTTAATAATTTTTAATCCTCCTTTACAAATATCGTCCTTGTTTTGTTACTTTACGGATATTTTTAGGGGTTTTCGCGGGGGGTAAAATGGAACCGGCGGAGGTTAACGGGGAGACGGTCGGCGTAGGCATAACTGAAGGAACCTCCAATTCGGAAAAAACGTTATTAAAATCGAATAAAACAAGACTAGCTTTCGCGAATCCAGATTTAATATTATTAAACGTTATGGCAGCTTAGAACGCGTCGTAAAAGCCGGCGAGAAAATCTTCCTTAGCAATATAAGTATAATAACGTCGTATTAAATCTTCGATATATTGCAAATAAACGCGTTTTAAAATAAAAAAACAAAATACGTTAAAAAGTTAAAACCGATACGAAAAATGCACGGACATACAAAGCGTAATAATGTTGTTGTTAGCGCAGTATTCTTCGAATTTTATCGAATAGTAACTTTTATAGCCGTCGAAAATAAAGAAACGTTTCGAACCTTTCGTACGCGTCCGAATATGCTTATCAAAATATTAAATCTATTCGAAACCCAATTTATTTGTTATCCAGCTATTATTACTTAATACGATTTTTTAATCGCCTGCTGGCAATAAGTTATTGCAATACTAAAACCCAAGATAATTTTTCCCTGCCATAATAACAAATGGCGGCATAGCCTAACCTTAGAAATTAACAACTTGGATAACTGTAACCTATTCTTTATTACCTTGTTACGCTTATCTAAATTTTCCACGTTTTTCGGCATTAGTAATTACCATGCCCGTTACCATAAGAAATCCTATTAAAAATCCAGTCTCGTCGAAGTTGTAAATATCCTCTTTTACGATACCGTATTTCGTAATTATAGCCCGAACAAGTTCGAACCATTTACGAAACGTTTCTGGATTTTCGCATAAGACCCGTTAATAATCGATTTTCCGATTTAAACGCGTCTAAAGTTTTTTTTGCCGTTTAACAAAGTTCGACGCCCAATTAATTCCAACCCGTTCTGCAACGCGCTTGGCCAGCAATATATTGGCCATATCTTCAACGTATTAAAGTCGGACAGGAAACGTTCGCGCATCTAAGTCAAAAACCCTTTCGACAATGGATTTTTCTTCGGTCGGCGTCAATTTTCGCAAATTAGGAAAAATATCGCCTCGAACGGGTACGCCGTAATATCGCGTCTTCAAAATAAATGCAGGAACTTCATATACAAAACTAAGCTTATTATAACTTAATTTTGAATTCATCTTTTTAACCTAAACGGCTAAGTTCATTCTGGCTTCTTTTGTAAAACGTTCTATGTTGTAACGTTAAACAATAAGTAATAAGAGTTGGATGGTTGGAAAGTTGCGAAATTTGGCCAGCTCGCTTATGTGGCCAGCTCGCTTATGTGGGACGTTAACGAAATTCCGAAATTTTTATAATAAGAAAAAACAAAAAAAAATACAATAATTAAATAAATAACTTGGAAACCAGCTATTATACCGTAACAAAATTTACATTTTTCGAAACTAACAAAAGCAATTCGTTAAGGAATTTTATAAAAATCCGTTACATAAATATTAAAGCATTTTCAAAATTACCAAACGATTGCAGGAAAAATACGACTTTCCAAAACTTCGACGAATTGTTAAGCAGATAGTTAAAGATTATAATATTTATAACAAAGCAAAAGCAGTCCGATATAAACCTTATAAACTTTTACAGTTTATAAATATTCCAAAAAAAGCTTAAAATATTATTATTTAAGATTTTATTACCGGTTTACCCTTATCAAAAAATCCCGTTATTGGAATTTAATACGATAAAATATAAGTAATCGTTAATAAATTTACTAAATATAAGTACTTTTTACTTTTTAAAAGAAACGTAACGGTAAAATAATTAATTTACGCCTTTATCCGATATTATTTTAATAAACATAAAATATTAAAAAGAATTATTTTAAATAAAAATAAACTTTTTATATTAAAGTTTAATATTAGCTTTTTTAAATAAATAAGTACTAAGCTTAAATTTTCGACAGCATATTACCTATAAATAAATAAATAAAGAAAATATTTAAATTAAACGTTAAAGCAATACTTAAAAAGTTACATTAATTATTAGCAAAATAATTAAGTTAAATCTTTTCTCTTAGTTTAAGTGGTTTATAATACCTTTACCAATAAAAATATAGGTATTTTTCCCCATATAGCGGTATATAGTTACTAAGCAGAAATTTAACGGCCAGAACAGTTATTAAACGAAATTCCAAAGTTAACCGCGAAAGCTTTTCGAACAGAAACGGTAGCAATTAAAATCCAAACAGTATAAGTTCGCCTATAAAATAAATTACGATTTTTTTAACGAAAAATAACCTAATATTATAATAAAAAAAGAATTAAGGGACTAATTTTATCGAAAAAAAATAAAGTTTATTTATTACGCCAAAAATAAAACGTAATTTCGAACATTTTTCAAATTAAAACAAAAAAACCCTGTAATAAGCTCGACTTTAAAAAGCTTAATCCGTTTAAAATCGATAAAGTTATTTCTAAAATTAATTACCAACTGTTATTATCTAAAACAATAAAGATATACCTTATTTTCCATATTTTTTTGCTTAAACCAGTACCTAAAAACACGCCGTTAAAAACCAATCTGGAAATCGGAAAAAACGACGATAAATATAAAGTTAAACGAATATTAAATTCCAGGGTAATTAAAAATAAGATGCAATATTTGATCAAATAAAAGAATTACCTATACGAAAAAAATACTTAAAAATCCTTTAAATACCTAACGAACGCGAAAGTTTTAATTAAAACGTTTTACCGTTAAAATCCTAACCGACCAACTTTAATGCGGCCAAAGTTATAGGTAATAACGGCTTAATACCTAAATTTAACCTTAAGCTGCTTTAATCGAAAAAAATAAAGGTTTCCGCCGTAGCATTTATTTTTAAAGTAAGCTGCGCTTATTTTGTTTTTATATAACGCTATTTTATTTTTTTCCTTTTCTTATTTAATTTTTTTTATTCTTTTAATTCGTTTACGAAACCAAATTTGCAGCGAATTATTTTTATACCCCGACGTTATAAAAAATCTTGTTAACGGCTTAACTTAATCAACTTAATTATAGCTTTTATTTACAGTTGCTACAGGTTTAATAGTATTTCCTCGGCGGCCCGCTTCTTATAATTAATCCGCGCCTTTTCGGACCGGATATTTTACAACGATTCCAAAAAAATATTAATAGCTTTATAAGGCATATTGGCCTTATAATAATACTAGCACTTTTTTCGCCCTTTAACTATTTTATACTTCAGTTTTAAATTTTCGTAACGTTTATAAGGCATAACTAAATATCTAAAATCTGAAATAAAAAAAACCAAATCTTTTCGACTTTCGGTAAAAAATTTAACGCGTTTTCGTAATAAACCTAATATAATATTAATTAGGAACTAATAATTTAAGGAAATAAAAAGCGAAAAAGACGTATTTATTTTATTTTTGGGGATAAAGATTTTGAAAGGAAGGGAATAATGTTACGGATTAAGATTTCCCGTTATCTGCAGGAAATTAAAAAGGAAATAATTTCGGGTCGGGTAAATTTCGGTTTTAAGAATAGTTTTTGCGAAGCTTACAGAGATACTATAAAGATACCATAAAAACATCTTAAAGATATTACAAAAATATTACAGAAACCAAACGGAAGATATACTGAAGGGAAAAAACATATAAGGTTTCCAAGTTTCCTTGTAAATAGTACTTACTTAGTTTCGCTCTTTAGCTATTAATCTAAGTCTTTAATTAAAGGCATCGTTTTTCGATTAAGGGAAGAATCCGCAAATCTTTTTAACGAATAAATTACTGAATTATTTTTCGCCTTATTGTTACCTGCAAATCAAGAACCCTTTTCGGATACTAATCATACTTCCAGGTGGTTGTGCGACAGGTTCGTTACAGCTGTACACTCTTTTGTTACAATTAACAATATACTTAATTTACTTAACCACAACGTATTAAATTAACTCAAATTAATTAAATGCTTTTTTGCTAACTGTATTTACAGCGTTTAGACAAATACACGTATTATATTAAAGCTTGTTGCGGATGCCATATTGCCATCCCTTCCTGCCAACCCGGCCCAACCGACCAACGCCTAACGCGTCCAAGTTAATATGTCCCCCATTTCGTACGACCCAAAGCCGACCGATTAGATAACTATTTTCGACCGAATCCTTAACCTAAATACCCGTACATTTTTTGTCCGGTTTTAAGAGGTTGAAGATATATGTCGGAGAACGTGTTATAGGATGCGTTAGAAGTGCGTTGGAAACGCGTTGTAGGCATGTTGGAGGTCCGTGCGGGACGTTTCGTGGGGTATTTCGCGGGGCGTATAGGAGGACGTATCGGACTTGATTTTGTAACAATTCGAGATTTACGTAATTATACAATTAAAACAAACGTTTCCCAAAAAGATAAATACTTGCTATATTAGATGAACGAATTTTTCTGGCGGGTAAAAAAGTCGTAGCAAAAAATTGCTGCTAATATTTACTGAAGTTAAGCGGTTACGGGCGGGTTAATAGGAAGAAATAATAACCTGGCGTTCGTAACAGGCCTTAATATAATGTATGCATTTGTTAGGAAGCTGTAGTTACAGTTAGCAAAGAAATATTTGATTGATTTGAATTGATTTGAAATGTTGTGGTTGAGTTATTTGGGTATAATATTGGGAAGTGCCAAAAAAGTGTACAGCTCGCTTGTGTGTACAGCTTGCTTGTGTGGCACGTTATCCGAATTAATAATTAATATTTTTCAAGTTTAATTTAATAAGTTACGTACTATTATTAAAATTATTATTTATGTTAAAAGACGAACGAAAATTATAGATATTCGAAATTACGTAATTGGGATTATGGTAAACTAGAGGTATTTGTCAAAGGTTATAAAAAGTTATTAAGTTTTATAATTCCGAAATGCTTTAGGGAAACTAAGTTTACGTATACGATATATAAATAAAAAATTAATGGTTTTTTTTGTATCGTAATATCTCGCGTCGTTTTTGGATTACGTATGGATATCCCGAATATTGGTCGCATAGTATAATAGGAAATACCGCAATGTTTTTCGATAAAGGATTTATAACAACGATTTGGGCGAACGGTTCGTACCTATAAGCGACTAAACATAATTAGTTATAGATAAGCTATACTATTTATACCTTATTAGGTATTCGATAAGTATGAAATTAATACGTTTATTGCAAAATTGGCAAAAAAAAAAAAAAAAAAAAAAAAAAAAAAACCAAAAGAAACCTAAGCCCGGTAAGCCAAGGACCGTATTACTTATTAAAATATAAAGGTTGTAATAAAAATTAACGTCGCGGGTTTAAATAATAAAAAGGACAATAAGTTATTTGTCGCAAATAATCCCGATTAAAACCAAACAGTCGTCGGATCTTAATCTTATCTTTCGGCTAGTTAAGATATTATTCGCGTTATCCGTAAACTTTCTTAATAGAATTATTTTAATTTGCGAAATAGGACGAAATTAGGGCTTTACTGGCGTGCATTATTTAACCGCGAATATGTACGTAAAGTAATTTTAATATATTTAAAAAAACTATTATATTAAAAAGGAACTATAATAACCTTATCCCGGCTACACCTTATTACACCATATGTACGCTTGACTTTTTCTCTATACTAAAACCTTTAAATCTGAAAGAATTTATATAAAAATAACTAAAAGCCGGTTCCTTAAAATCGATTACTTGGGAAATAATCGAATCCTAATATAAACAACGGAGAAACGAATTATTTTTGGCGCGGTCGTTTCCGTTCAGCAGCAAAGGAATAAAATAAACGGTTATTTTTATTAAAGTTAAACGGTTCTTACTTGATACGTTTTTAAATAAACCGAATAAAATTAAAGATTTTTATTTACTCGTAAATGTTATCGGATTAATTAAAGCGGTTTTCGGGTTTAATAAGTAGCAATATTACAACGTATTAAAAAATTACCTTTTTTTAACGTTATATTTAATCTATGAAAAAGTCGTACTTTTTATTTTATAAAGAATACGAAAAATTTTTCACAAACGGCGAAATTCGCTTAATTTAAAAAAACGGCGTTATATCCTTAAAATTAGGACCGATACATATAGGTTACGGACGATTAATGTATTATAAGTTCGACAGATATCAAAAAAATCGCAAAGCCGTCGCAAGCTGTATATGGTCGTAATTAAGGTATATCATATATAACTACTCGGTTCGAACTAGTAACTAAGAGCTTAACGGCAATTCCAGCAATTTAGATACCAACCTGGCATGCGGTTTATACGTTTTCACAATTCGGAGTCGTAATCCAGTAACCCTAACGGTTGTACCCTTACGTATAACTTGCGATATATTAAATAATTTTAATAAAAAACTTACAACGTTTTTGTTATTTATAACGCCGACCTAAAGCTTACCCTTTTTTAATATATCTAATTTGCTAGCCCTCTTTTCGTTACCATACTTACATGTACTTAATTCGTCTACTTTTATATTCTTACCGAAATCACCGGTCTTACTCAAAGATAACGATACGCAGCCCGACGTTACGAATAATATATCGGGAAATAAAGTTACGGTAACAGTTGTTATCGAAGTCGGAAAACTACGCGTTAAAAATAAACGGTATTTGTTTAACGATAGTAATAATTCCGATATTAAGTCGAAAATTAAAAAACGAAACCGGCTAGTCTTGATTAAGGCGGATAACGAAAAACGCGTTCGGTTTTAAAGTAAGGTTACGGTCGTAAGGTACGATAAATATAAATATTTAAGTAATATCGGTGAGAATTAAGAATTCAAAAGTATTAAAATATTAAATTATTTTTAACTTTCTGGAATAAGTTTTAGCTGAATATTATAACGTTATATATCTACCTAAGTCGCTAAGAAATAATATATATTAAAGGTAGAAGCGAACGTTATAACTTTTCGCAGTTTTTGACGGTATAGTTGCGAATTTGCTAAAGTACGGAACGTTATAGGTATACTTCGTCAGCTTACCTAAGTTCTTACGCAATATTGACGTCCTTTAAAAATCCAAGATAATATTTTCTTTATACAGGAACAATTTGGTTACATAGAAAGGTGATTAAATAATGCAAATGAAATTATTAATATAAGTTTTACTTCTTATATTTCTTTTATTAATTTTAAATTTGTTAGTAAAATATTATATAAGTATTAATTTTTCTTAATCCGGATTAGTTACATATTATTACGGATATGCAGTAAACCTTTCAAAATAAGAAAATTAAGGAATTTTAATATTAGGCGCTTTTATTTATAATCTTTCGCGGTTATTACTAATTTATTTTGTTTAACTTATAACGTACCCCACCACCGAGTTGCTCACACGACCGAGTCGCGCGGTTCTTCTGCTATTTCAACCACGCAACTTCAATCACTTATTTCTTAACAGCGCAACATGGAGCGGCTTATAAAAGCAGGTAGAATGAATTTAGCTGTTTAGGCGAAATAAAGAAACCCGCAACTTAGTGATAAACGGCTTTATGCGATATATGAAATTCCAGAATTTACTTTAAAAGACCGAATTTACGGCAACCCTTTCTGAGCCGATATAGTTCCTAATTTGCGCAAATTGACGCCGGCCGAAAAGAAATCTATTGTCGACCGAATCCTTAATCTAGATACGGGAACGTTTCTTGTCCGGCTTTATTATGTTGAAGATATGGCAAATTTATTGCTTGCCTAACGCGTTACAAAAAGTGTTAGGTTTAACTAGGCGTCGAGATTTGTTAAACGGCAAAAAAAATTCCAAACGCGTTTAAATCGGAAGATTAATTATTAACGGGTTTTATCTAAAAATCTAGAATCATTTCGCAAATAGTTCGAGCTTGTTCGGGCTACAATCGCTAAGTACGGCATCGCAGAAGAGGATATTTACAACTTCGACGAGATTGAATTCTTGATAGGGCTTCTTATGGTAACGCGCATGGTAATTACCAGTACCGAAAGATATAAAAGATTTAAAAAAGCGTAATAAGGGAATAAAAAATGGGTTATAGTTATTTAGGTTATTAATTCCTAAGGTTAGGTTATGTTACTATTTATTATTATGGCGGGAAAAATTTATCTTGGGTCCTGGTATCGCAACAACTTACTGCCAGCAGCCGATTAAAAGATCGCATTAAGTGATAATGGCTGGACAACAAATAAATTGGGTTTCGAATGGATCTAGCATTTTGATAAGTATATTCGGACGCGTACGAAAAGTTCGAAACGTTTCCTTATTTTCGACGGCTATAAATGTTATTATTCGATGGAATTCGAAGAATATTGCGCTAATAATAATATTATTACGCTTTGTATGCCCGCGTATTTTTCGCATCTGCTTTAACCTTTTGATATATTTTGTTTTTCTGTTTTGAAACGCGTTTATTTGCGTTATATCGAAAATCTAATGTAACGTTATTATACTTATATTGCCAAAGAAGATTTTCTCGCCGGCTTTTACGATGCGTTCCAAGCTGCTATAACGTTTGATAACATCAAATCTGGATTTGCGAAAGTTAGTTTTGTTTTATTAAATCCCAATAACTTTTTTTCCGAATTAAAAATATTTTTAATTGTGCCTACGCCGACCGTCTTCCCGTTGACCTTTACCGGTTTTATTTATTCCCTGCCTGCGAAGACTTTTAGGAATATTAAGGAAGTAACGCGGCAATTACGTTATTTGCAAAAGAAAATTAGAAACTAATAGGGTGGTTCGTTAATTAAAATGGCTGAATCGGTTTATTTCTTAATTAGGGGTTACTTGTTAATTTTGTACGAAAATGTTTTTTTTCGGGAAAAAGCTGCCTAATTGCGCGAAACGAACCACATTTTAAGCAAACGTTGCAGGACTAAAAAGAAACGTTTTTAAAAAGGAGGAATACTTATTATATAAAAGGGACAAGCTTTTCTAGCTTAAAAATAAAAGGTGGTAAAAAAATGCAGCCAACAGCTGCTGGAAGCAATCGTCGTAAAAGGGTTAAAACCAAGGAACGGAAGTATGGCGTTTGCGGCAAGCCTGGGCATAATGCGCGTACCTGTATAAAAGTTGTAGATACGTTTAGCGAAAAAGAATCCGATTGATTTTAATTAATGTGATGTGTTATTGTTGAGTTATTTAAATTTGTTGTTGCGAGGTGCCTAAAAACGCGCGACTCGGTGGTGTGCGCGACTTGGTGGTGGGGTACGTTATCTCTTAATCTATATCGCCGAATTAGAATTTTTTTAAATTCTGTCTTCCGGTCATTTTCTTCGAACTTATCGTACTGGCTTTTAAAATGTTCCTATCTTTTTTAACTCTTAAGGTACCTTGGTTCGCGTCGATTAGCTGGTATAAAAAATCGAATATGCAGGTAAATAAATACCGTAAATAATCTTTCGCTAATATTAGAAAAACCATCCTTTTACTATAGATATAGCTGCTGCGACGTCCGGTCTCCTTTAAATACTAGCTCGAAATATTTAAGATCCCGACCTTATAATGGATCCGGAACATTTACGCTTTATGATTTTATTTTCCTAGGCCCGTAAGTAATATCCTTTGGAGCCTTTTTTTAGCCAGCCTTTTTTAAGGCCAGCTTCGTACGTTATCGCTCTTTTGCTAGAGATTTCGGTAGTTGTAATATTTTCGCGGTAAATAATTTAAGGTCTTAATTAATACCTGCGGGTTCTTGTTACTTATTTAGTCCTTATCTCGATAAATATTTCGGTAATTATAAGTCGCTTTCGTCGGGTACTTTCTTCGGGCTTTCGGATATATCTTTTAACGCTAGGTACCTGGAGATAGAGCTTACCGGTATTTCTGAATACAGCTTTTAAAACTTTTCTTCGACCCTTTTAACGTCTAGGGATATAAGATTCCTGTTATTTAATACTGCGCATTTTCTTTTTCGGCTTAACTCGGATTCCGGATGGGTTTCGGAATCTTGTATCAGAATCCTATATAAGTACGCACATATCCGGATACGGTTAGTAAGTACCAAAATCCTCGTTATTAGCATTTAATATTCCTCGTTATTTAAGCATCCAATTATCATATATAGTTATTTAATCGCCAACTACCTATAATCGCCAAAAAAACTTTCGTTTAGCATTATAAAAATAACGTTTACATAACATATACTATACGATATATTCCGATTTTATTCTTTTTAATTGGAACTATAAAACTAATATATCCTTAATACCATTTATATTATATACGTCGTTGTCGATTAGGTACATCCAAAAACGTTAAGCAGCCCGATTTGTACGAGCTTTTAAGAAATACGCGTTGGTTAAGTTTATAATATGGAAAATATTTACTTCGCGATTCTAAATATTTATTATCCAGTAATTCGTATAACGTGCCACACAAGCTCGCGGGATACACAAGCTCGCGGGACACTTTTTCCAATATTCCAAGCACCTAACTTTAATTACCTGTTTCTTAACAACCACAATATGGAACGACTTACAAAAGCATCTACAATGAACTTAGCCGTTCAGGCTAAGAAACGAAACCCGAAACTTAGTTATAAAAAGCTTAGTTCTATTTATGGCATCCCATATTCTACCTTAGAAGCGCGGTCTAACGGTAAACGCGCCCGAGCCGATATTATCCCTTATCCGCGAAAATTGACGCCGACCGAAGAAAAATCTATTGTCGAAAGAATCCCTAACCTAGATACGCTAGCGTTTCCTGTTAGACTTTAGCACGTTAAAGATATGGCCAATTTACTGCTGGCTTAGCGCGTTGCAAAACGCGTTGAATTTAACTGGGCGTCCAACTTTGTTAAACGGTAAAACAAATTCTAAACGCGTTTAAATCGGAAGACCGATTATTAACGGGTTTTATACGAAAATTTAAAAACGTTTCGCAAATAGTTCGAGCTTGTTCGGGGTACAATCGCGAAGTACGGCATTGTAAAAAAGGATATTTATAACTTCGACGAGACTGAATTCTTAATAAGGTTTCTTAGAGCAACGGGCATGGTAATTACCAGTACCGAAAAACGTAAAAGTTTTAAATAAACGCAATAAAGGAATAAAAAATAAGTTACAGTTATCCAGATTATTAATTCCCAAAGTTAGGTTATACCATTATTTATTATTATGGTAGAAAAAAACTGTTTTAAGTTTTAATACCGCGATAACTTATTATCAGCAGCCGATTGGAAGATCGCATTAAGTGATAATGGTTGGATAATAAATAAATTAAGTTTCGAATAGATCTAGCATTTTAACAAGCATATTCGAACGCGTACGAAAAGTTTGAAACGTTTCCTTATCCTCGACGGCTATAAAAGTTATTATTCGATGGAATTCGAAAAATATTGCGTTAATAATAATATTATTACGCTTTATATACCTGCGCATTTTTCGCATCTGCTTTAACCTTTTGATATATTTGGTTTTTTCTATTTTGAAACGCGCTTATTCGCGTTATATCGAAAACCTAATACGATGTTATCATACCTACATTGCTAAAGAGGATTTTTTCGCCGGCTTTTACGACGCGTTCCAAGCTGCCATAATATCCGATAACATTAAATCTGGATTCGCGAAAGCTGATCTTGTTCCATTCGATCCTAATAACGTTCTTGTCTTGTTCCATTCGATCCTAATAACGTTCTTTCCGAATTGAAGGTTTCTCTAGCTGTGCCTACGCCGACCGTCTCCCCGCTGACCTCTGCCGGTTCTATTCGCTCCCCGGCCGCAAAAACCCCTAAAAATATCAAGGAAGTAACGCGGTAATCGCTTTATTTGCAGAAAAAGATTGGAAACCAACAGGGTAGCTCGTCAATTAAAATAACTAAATCGGTTTATCTTTTAACTAAAAGTTAGTTATTAGTTCTGTACGAAAATATTTTTTTTCGGCAAAAAGTTACCCAATTACCCAAAACGAACCACATCTTAAATAAACGTCCCGGAACCAAAAACAAACGTTTTCAAAAAGGAGAAACACTTACTATATAAAAAGGAGAAGCTTTTCTGGCTTAAAAAAAATAGGTAGTAAAAAAATGCAGCCAACAACAGCTGGAAAGAGTCGTCGTAAAAGAGTTAAAACCAAGGAACGGAAATATAACGTCTGCGGCAAGCCTGGACATAATACGCGTACTTGTATAAAAGTTGTAAATACGTTTAGCGAAAAAGAATCCGATTAATTTGAATTAATGCGATATATTATTGTTAAGGTATTTAAATTTGTTGTTACGAGGTGCTAAAAAGTGTCCCGCGAGCTTGTATGGCATGTTGTACTTATTTATTAATTTTATCGAAATATTTTGGTGAGGTACGACACAAGCTCGCGGCCTAAACAAGCTCGCGGACCGTTTTTGGGTATTTCGCAACAACGAACCTAAATAACTCAACCACAACATATCGCAATCATTTAAATTAATCGTAATCTCTTTTATTATACGCATCTACAGCTTTTTAACAAGTGCACGCATTATACCAAGGGTTATTACGGACGTTATATTGCCACTTTTCCCTTTTAACCTGCCCGCGACCAACTATCTCCTAACGCGTCTAAGCTAATATTACCCCCATTTCGTACAGCCCAAAGCCGACCGACTAGATAACTATTCTCGACCAAATCCTTAACCTAAATACGCAAGCATTTCTTGTCCGGCTTTAATACGTTGAAGATATACGTCGGAAAACGTGTTATAGGACGCGTTGGGAACGGGTTGAGAGCGGGTTGGGGGGTATGGGGGGTCCGTGCGGGACGTTTCGCGGGGCGTCTCGCGGGACGTATGGCAGGGCGTATCGGACTTGATTTTGCAATAACTCGAGACCTACGCAATTATACGATTAAAACAAACGTTTCCCAAAAAGAGAAATACTTGCTATATAAGATAAACAAGGTCTCTTAGCCAGCAAAAAGGTCGTGGCAAAGAAATGCTGCTAACAGCTACTGAAGTTGGGCGGTTACGGGCGGGTTAGCAGGAAGGAATGGTAATATGGCGTCCTTAACAAGCTTTGATATAATGCGTGCACTTGTCCAGAAGCTTTAGATACGGTCGGCGCAAGATAATACGATTGATTGGAATCAATTTGATGTGTTAAGGTTAAGTAATTTGAGTTTGTTGTTGCAAGGTGACAAAAAACGGGGCGCGAGCTTGTTTAAGCCGCGAGCTTGTATGTACATTATAATAAAGAAAATAAATAAAGCTATATACCATTTTGTAATTTCGTTCGCATTTAGTGGAAACGAGAATTATAAAGCGTTATTATATATAAATACGTTTACTGTAATCGTTTTATAGGTTATATATATATAATCGAAAATTTTAAACATTTATTAAAATGCCATTGCGATATTGTCGTCGGTAAATATACGTTAAGGCATATATAACGTTAAGCAAATTATCATTTTTTACATATATTAATAAACCCCGCTTTATTAAAGCTTTATAGTATTGCAACTTTGTCGAATACCAGTTTAGCGATATTCGTATTTATTATTTTATTAGCTGCTAAAAGGTTTAAAAGAGAGATATATTTAACTGGAGGTAAGATATAAAAAATGGCGGTACAGTTGATATAGTTCGCGGCGAAAGCCAACCTAAAAGGATTTTTATTTTTATATACGCCTTAATCTTTTAGAAAATCGTTATATAAATTTCGGATACGGTCGCCATATTCCATTTTATCAAATAACGCTAGTATTATTTTGATAGTTATATTATATCAAGTACTACATAAAAGTTATTTATATTTAGAAAACCTGGAAACATTATAAGTTTACCGAAAATACTTTTAGTTTATCAGGATTAAAATTTAAAAAAAGAATGTAAAATGTAATAAATAAGGTAACGTATCCCACCACCGAGTCGCGCGCACCACCGAGTCGCGCGTTTTTCGGCACCTCGCAACAACCAATCCAAATAACTCAACCACAACACATCAAGTCAAACCAAATCAATCGTATACTCTTTCGCTGACCGCGTCTACAGCTTCTAGATAAGTGCACGCATTATATCAAGGCTTGTTGCGGACGCCATGTTGCCATTTCTTCCTTCCACCCCGCCTACAACCGACCTCCCCCAACGCGTCCAAGCTAATATCACCCCCATTCCGCAAGAACTAAAGCCGACCGACTAGATAACTATTCTCGACCGAACCCTTAACCCAAATACGCGAACATCTCTTATCCGGCTTTAATACGTTGAAGATATACGGCGGAGAACGTGTTATAGGACGCGTTAGAAGCGCGTTAAAGGGTGTGTTGGGCGGTCCGTGCGGGGCGTTTGGCGGGGCGTATCGGACTTGATTTTGCAATAACTCGAAACTTACGCAATTACATAATTAAAACAAACGTTTCCCAGAAAGACGAATAACTGCTATATAGGATGAACAAATTCTTTTAGCCAGCAGAAAGGTCGTAGTAAGGAATTGCTGCTAACAGCTGCTGAAGGTTATCGGTCGTATATAGGCTGGAGGGAAGGAATAGCAATATAGCGTCTTCAACAAAGCTTGGTATAATACGTACACTTGTTTAAAAGCTGTAGAAATTGTTAGCAAAGAAGTATTCGATTAATTTGAAGCAATTTGATGTGTTGTGGTTGAGTAATTTGGATTAGTTGTTGCGAGGTGATCAAAAACGTCCGACTCGGTGGTGTGCGCGACTCGGGGGTGGGATACGTTAAAGTTTATATATTAAGTAATTTTTCAAGGTATTATTAGAAATAAACAGAAATATATAAGGTTTTATAATATATAAACGCACCTCATAGATAATTAGTAAATTACGAAAAAATCCGAAAATAATATATATAATTAGGATTAAAAGGTAACGTGCCACACAAGCGAGCTGTACACACAAGCGAGCTGTACACTTTTTTCATCATTCCAACTACTCAACTTCAATCACTTATTTCTCAACAACCACAACATGGAACGGCTTACAAAAGAAGCGAAAATAAACCTAGCCGTTCAGGTTAAAACACGAAACCCGACACTTAGTTACAGAAAGCTTAGTTTTATCTATAAAGTCCCATTTACTGCCTTATGAACCCGAATTAAGGGCAAACGCGCCCGATCTGATACCGTCCCTAATTCGCGCAAACTAATGCCAACCAAAAAGAAATCCATTATCGAAAGAATCCTTAACCCAAATACGCAAACGTTTCCTGTCCGACTTTAGCACGTTAAAAATATAACCAATCTACTGCTAGCCTAACGCGTTACAGGATGCGTTAGAATTAACTGGGCGTCGAACTTTGTTAAACGGCAAAAAAAACTCCAGACACGTTTAAATCGGAAGATCGTTTATTAACGGATCTTATGCAAAAATCCAGAAATATTTCGCAAGTAATTTAAGCTTGTTCGGATTATTATAGCAAAATACGGCATCGCAAAAAAGGATATTTATAACTTTAACGAGATTAAATTCTTAATAAAGCTTCTTATAGTAACGGGCATAGTAATTATTAATGCCGAAAAACATAAAAAATTTAAACAAACGTAACAAAAAAATAAAAAATGGGTTATAATTATCCAAGTTGTTAATTCCTAAAGTTAAGCTATACCGTTATTTGTTATTATAGCGGAAAAAAATTATTTTAGGTCCTGGTACTGCGATGACTTACTGCCAATAACCGATTAAAAAATCACATTAAATAATAATAACTAAATAACAAATAGATTAGGTTTTAAATAGATCCAGCATTTTGACAAATATATTCGGACGCGTACGAAAGGTTCGAAACGTTTTCTTATCCTCGACGGCTATAAAAGCTACCATTCGATAAAATTCGAAAAATATTACGTTAATAACAACATTATTACGCTTTGTATACCCGCGCATTTATCGTATCGGTTTTAACCTCTTAATGTATCTTGTTTTTCTGTTTTGAAACGCGCTTATTCGCGTTATATCGAAGACTTAATACGACGCCATTATACCCATATTGCCAAAGAAAATTTCCTCGCCGGCTTCTACTACGCGTTCCAAGCCGCCATAACGTCCGATAACATCAAAGCTGGATTCGTAAAAGCTGGGCTTATTCTATTCGATCTTAATAACATTTTTTCCGAATTAAAGGTTTTTCCAATTGTGCCTACGCCGACCGTCTCCTTACTGACCTTTACCGGTTTTATTCGTTCCCCGTCCGCGAAAACTCCTAGGAATATTAAGGAAGTAACGCGGCAATTACGTTATTTGCAGAAAAAGATTGGAAACTAACAAGGTAACTCGTTAACTAGAATAACTAAATCGGTTTATCTTTTAACTAAAAGTTATTTGTTAATTTTGTACGAAAATATTCTTCTTCGGAAAAAAGCTACCCAATTACGCGAAACGAACTACATTTTAAGTAAACGTCGCAGGATTAAAAACAAACGTTTTTTTAAAAAAAAAGGAACATTTACTTTATAAAAGGGACAAGCTTTTTTAGCTCAAAAAGAAAAGGGTGGTAAAAAAATGCAGCTAATAGCAGCTGGAGGGGGTCGTCGTAAAAAGGTTAAAACCAAGGAACGGAAGTATGGCGTCTGCGGCAAGCCCGGGCATAATGCGCATACTTGTAACGAAGTTGTAGATACGTCTAGCGAAAAAGAATCTAATTGATTTTAATCAATGCGATATGTTATTGTTAAGTTATTTGAATTTGTTGTTACAAGGTGCCAAAAAGTGTAGAGCTCGCTTATGTGTATAGCTCGCTTATGTGGTACGTTATACAATTTAGAATTATATAATTATAAATATGTAAATAATTAGGCCTATATAAGTTATTAAATATTAACTTAAAAGTTAGCGTTGCTTTTTTTATAACGAAGTAATAACGTAAAAACAAGAACTAAAATCTTATATAAATTATACGACAGTTTTCTTTTATTACAAATTGTTTAATACAATTTATATAATTCCTTTAATTGAATAGATATTGAATAAATTCGCTATAATCGATATTAGTTACTTTAATATAACCTATTATTACTTTATATTCCGTATATATCTTCTTATACTATAACCCGTAAAATTAACATATTTGTAATATAACAATTATTAACGTATTATCTTTCAGTTAAATATTTAAAACGATTACTTTAATATAGTTATACTTCTATACATTTTATAATATCGCAAGATATAAACAAGTCTAACAATTTCTTAGAATCTTATTTAAAAATCCTATCGACAATATATTCGATATACAGTCGGGAAACTTTAAATCCCTGGTTAACTAAGCATATTAAATTTATTAATAATGCTCCCGATAAACAACCCTTAAAACGGGTAACAGAATCTTAAGCCGGAAAACAGCCGGAACTATTATTAAAATCATTCGTAATATAGTATAACTTACGGCTTCGTTTTAATTAAAATAATTTCATATAAACTAAATAACATTTAATTATTTTAAGATATAGGACGTTTCTTAAGGAAAATGCTGAATTGGGACGCGGAGATTCAGTTCCGACCAGAGCATCTTAGAAGACGGTGTCATAATTGAATAGCCGAGTGAAGCGGGAATTAAGGCCAACGCAAACTGTATTTCTTGGTGTTGAACCTAACTGTAGAATGATGTGTGTGAACAATGATGATCAGTTTTTCGGGGTTGCGCCCGGCGAAAAGTGCTCCTAGAAATATATTTGTGGAGATGGTTAATTGATTAGCTAAACCATACCCCCTGGCTCGGCACCTTGTACTGTTTTAATCTTTTTTTTCGAGAGATGAGATTTTTTTTAATCTATCTTGAGAAATAAATGAAAACATAACGTAATTAACTTCTAACGCTATAGATTATACATGAAACCAATTGATTAATTTGGTTATCTCTTGCGCGGTTTATTTTTCATTATCTTTAACTTAAAACTTCGTCCTCGACATTTGGCTAGATCCTTTTTTTACTTTGCTCTTTCCTGCTTTTTTTGAGCCTAGTCCTTTGGTTTTTCCGTACTAATTATTGATTTATACCTAGCCCAGCCTGGCCATTTTTATAAAAAGTATGGTTTAGGTTTTTGCCCTGCATCTTCGAATATATCCCCTACTTACTTGTACGGCGTAATATATTAACTTTGTGCTATATCTATTGCTCGCTGATTACTAATATCCGGTCGAGGTTTATACTTTATTTCGAATAGTAGTTTTGTAGTTGTTAGATTAGGATGAGTAGCTTTAGATTTCGACGGGCCAGCCCTAATTGATAAAGAAGGGGGCATTGATATCGGAGATCGTCGTGCTGATGATTGACGGGATTGATTAGAACGTTGTTTTGGTTGACGTCGTTTACTATAGAATGGTCGGGTAGATTGATCAGAATTTAGTTTATCGTTATCTTTTTTAGTTAGTAGAGATAGGAGGTTTCCAGGTTATTGTTTTACGTTTTTTTAACGTCTTCCTTTTTTAGTTTCAGGCTTAAATATCCTTTGAATATGTCGGTAATGTTGTACTTTATTCGATATTCGCCAAATTCTATTTCATTAGTTATAATTCTGTTTTTTTTTTTTTTTTTTGTACGGTTGCGGGTAATAATGTAAAAGATATAACGTGCCACACCAGTAAGCGCAACACACCAATAAGCGTAACACTTTTTGACACCCGTCAACTACACACTCAACCTACTCAACCACAACACCTCAAATCGGCTCGGATCGATCGAATGCTTCTTTGCTAACTGTATCTACAGCTTCTCGACGAGTACACGCATTATATCAAGGCTCGTTGCGGATGTTATGTCGCCCT
>QJNY01000817.1:0-23007 GCA_004155945.1 Monosporascus sp. mg162
CCCCGCACTGCCCCGCATGCGTCCGGGAAGACCTTGTGAGCAACGGCTAGTCTGGGGATCGAACCCAGCACTGAGGCGTCACCCACCGTCATGCGATCATTATGTTACGGCTGCACCATACCGTTGCGCCAGGGGCAAAAGATTGGCGGAATGATCGCAATTGTGGCAATCATTCTGGTGCTTGCAGCTGCATATATACTGGAGCTGTCACGGTACTCCCAATCCGTAACACGTACGCGTCCGAATATATTTGTCAAAATGCTGGATCTATTCGAAACTTAATTTATTTATTATCCAGCCATTATTACTTAATGCGATCTTTTAATCGGCTGCTGGCAATAAGTTATCGCGGTACTAAAACCTAAGATAATTTTTTCCCGCCATAATAACAAATGGCGGTACAGCCCAACCTTAGAAATTAATAACCTGGATAACTATAACCTATTTTTTATTCCCTTATTACGTTTATCTAGGTTTTTTACGTTTTTCGGTATTAGTAATTACTATGCCCGTTATTATAAAAAGCCCTATTAAAAATTCAGTCTCGTCGAAGTTGTAAATATCCTCTTTTGCGATACCGTACTTTACGATTGTAGCCCGAATAAGCTCGAACCATTTACGAAACGTTTTTGGATTTTCGTAAAAAACCCGCTAATAATCGATCTTGCGATTTAAACGCGTCTGGAGTATTTTTTACCGTCTAACAAAGTTCGACGCCCAGTTAATTCCAACGCGTTCTGTAACGCGCTAGGCCAGCAATATATTAGCCATATCTTTAACGTGCTGAAGCCGGATAAGAAACGCTCGCATATTTAGGTTAAAGATTCGGTCGACAATCGATTTTTCTTCGGTCGGCGTCAATTTCTGCTTGGAAGGAATAACATCGGTTCGAATGCGTTTACCATAATATCGGGCCTTTAAGGTAAAATGGGAGACTTTATAAATAGAACCAAGCTTTCTGTAACTAAGTTTCAAGTCTCTTTTTTTAATCTAAATAGCTAGGTTTATTTTCGCTTTTTTTATAAGGCGCTCCATATTATAGTTGTTGAGATATGAGCAATTAAAGATGTGTTGTTGGAATAGCTAAAAAAGTGTCCCGCTTAATCGTATGTCCCGTTTAACCATGTAGG
Organism: Monosporascus sp. mg162; assembly: GCA_004155945.1. Lineage (NCBI taxonomy): Eukaryota > Fungi > Ascomycota > Sordariomycetes > Xylariales > Monosporascus > Monosporascus sp. mg162. The sequence goes on from QJNY01000817.1 coordinate 1,131, forward strand.
ACGTTAATCGAAACGGTTTAATAATTGTCAATTTTAATTTAATATAATTAAGTTTATATAGTTATTTCAACTTTAAATAAAAAAAATTCTTCGTTAAATAATAGTTAGTTATAGTTATTCGTTAGTTATTAATTGTTACTAATTGAATAGTTATTCCGAATTAAGTTAAATTATTATAAAGCGCCTTTGTCAATAAGTCCACTCTTAGGTACCTTGTTGCAACAATAGTGTTATGGCCAAAGGCCTTGGCTCGATTGACAGACGGTCGGAGGTTCTGGGACGCATCTCCGATGTGGGTTCCAAGGTCACGTGACTGGCTCGATGGGCTCGCAGCGCTTGATTGGCGTCAGTACTTCGAGCCAGTCGAGCCGAGGGAACGGCTCGATGGACTCGAAGGAGCTCGACCACCAAAAAGAGGTTCGAGCCGGTTCGAGCCAGTCGAGCCAATAGAAGGATATATACGCTCATTATTTCCCATAAGTCTAGATAGCACCAGCTTGCAATAACAATTGGTTACCCAGATCTACATCTGCTATTACCAGACGTGACTATCGCTTCATTGCTCAGATTCCCACGATACCACTGCCAACATAAACCGTACGACTTAGGTTTAATAGTTGGTTAAGCCCATAGCCGTCACAGATAGCACGAACCAAGAGAATAATTTTTTGAAAATTTCCGAACTGGGCCTAAACGGCTTTTGGGAGGTAAGGGCCGGGGATACCTTGCTCTCCCTCTCTCACCACTTTCCAGGTTTGCAGGAACCAATCGACAAATCGACATCTGATTATTCCGGGACCCATTTGAATTTCGCATTACTAATTGCGAATTCTAATACAATAGGAATTCCGGGGTCTCTCCCGTTCGGTAGGGCGCGTCATACTGGTCTCTTATCGGTCAGAGAGAAGTCCGATGGCACTACGTACTTAGGTAATACTTAGGTAGGTCGCTGCCACGATCAAGAGCTAGGAGGGCGTCGAGCGCCACCTACAAGCTGTACAACGGTTCTTATAGAGCCATCCTATTGGGGCTATATTTTATTTTTCGTAAGCACCTTGCCAGCTGCCAGCTTCCTAGTAGCCTTTATGTGACCCACCCATGCCCCCTTAATTCCTGCTTCCCAGCTGATACACCTAATTTTGTATGTGTTTCTCAACGTTTTTAATTGATATTAGCATTCCAACAACATAACTGTTGTACTCTAACACTTACTACATGAAGGACGATGCACCATAACAATATATAGAAAAATCAGTTAATCCTTTGTTAGGTGAATTACTTCCTGACCTTTTTGACCTCCCTAACCTTCCTGAGCTTCAGTTTCCTTCAGGATATCATCAATATTATGATAATCGTAGAAATCAGGGTCAGGAGCTAATAACCATGAGGAAGTGCGAAGCGATTCAGTGATTTAAGCAGTTCCCTTATGGTATCGCAGCCCTCGCCGCTATCAGGACCGCTTTCGGGCGGCAGGGGAAGGTGTACCATGTTGTACTGATCAATAGGAAGAGCGTGCCCTGAAGAGGGAGCTCGTGGGCGCAGCGGTATGGTGTTATTGTTGTTATTGTTGTTGCTATACACCAGGTTGCAGGTAGGTGCGAAGAGAAACGGAATGGGGTTGATGATAATCAATTGAAAATCGCACCTAAAACGTTAGCGTTTTGGATTTGGGTGGCAGGGTGGGTCTTCCCCCACCTACAGGGAAGCTGGCAGCTGTCAACTTATTCAGGAAAAATAAAATATAGCCCCAATAGGATGGCTCTTCTTATAACACCTTTATAGCTGCCAGTGATGCCCCGCAAATGAAGCGGGAGTAACCTGTCATATTGTCATTGGTTTATTTCAGATGATCAGCGAAAAGTCTGAACCAGCGTCCAGGAAAAGAAGTTGTAGTAGCGCCTCGGGTTCCCATTATTGGCCAATTGTAAATAGTCAGCAGTGAACCTTTTCGACTGCTGGGAGACATGTCCGATGGAGGTGCCAAACATAGACCTGAACAGAGAACTTTGGATGCTTTTCCGGATGGTGATTTTGGATCTAAAAACACGAGAAAAGCGTGGCACCCCACCCCGTCCATTTACCCATACTCCTTTCGCCGTTAACATGGAACTTTGCCCGCACGCCAAATCAGTCATTTAACTAGATAGATAACAATCCGGCATTAACCAGGTCGCATCCCTAAACACGATACCTGTTGTTTAGAGCAACGGTATTATTCCAGCTCTTAGGCTCCGACCACCAACCGACTTGATAAATAACGCTCTGCTCAACCTCGCAATAAATGTCGTCATGTCGTAAACTGAGAACCTTGCAGGGGCGCTGTCACTGTAGAGTAGAAAGTGGCGAGGCAAGGCCTCGTTGATCCTTCTGATATCATCGCACCCGATAGCATCATAGCTGCGCGAGGTATGAGAGCCTCTATCGCCTAGAAGCCAAGGGCTCCAAAAGCCTACTACCGAAGGCGGTGGCCTCGGTAGAATCCGGCTGACGGCCTAACATCCCTCGCCAAGCTGAGGGCTAGAAGCCTGCCACGGAGCAGCGATGTTCGGTTGCGACATGACGGCCTGGGCCGTCTTGGCGATGTGATTCTGGATCGGCTGGCAGTCGCAGTGGGCGTGTTTGAGCAGCTCCTCCCTGAGATCCAGGACCTCAACCTTGAGGCTCTGGACGTACAACTTGAGGAGGTGGTACTGCTGCTCCAGCTCCCTCTGACGCTCCAGCATGATGTCGTTCTTCTGCTTGGACTTCCGGCGGCACTTTGAGGCGGCGAGGCGGTTCCGCTGGCGTCGGAGCTCCGCCTGGCTGTCCGTGTCCGACGTCTCGGTGTGGCGCCTCTTCCTCGGCGGTCGGACATCGCGCACACTTTTCGGGGGAGGCGTCTCGGTCTGGGCGCCAACTACACGGTTTGACTGTCGCTGTCCTCGAAGGAGGCTGTCTGACTGATCCAGCTTTTTGGGGTCGACATTTATGCAGATATCGTCGCGTTTTGGCTATTATAAGAGATGCCAGTCAGTCATCGATCTATCCCAAGGGGAATGTCGAGTAAGCTGTAGTACAAGCTGTAGTAAGTGAGAGCCGCACTCACCACAGGTGAGTTCTGGAAGGTATACAAATCATCGTCGGAGCTTTGACGGGGGCTCCCGTCGAGAGGGCCAATCAGAACAGGGAGTGGTACCGGCTCCCGGTACTCGAACGTGCTCCGGCGCATATCGCTTAACGTGCAAGTCATCGGAGCAGTACGTACGGTCTCTTCGGATACAACGGAAATTGGAGAGGCATTATGGCCCAAACCGTACGCGCGACCGAACTATCTGGGCGCACCTGGAGCTGGAAGGGTGTATATATATGCAACGGCAGGTTTGGAGATCTCAAGTTGCAGGGTTAAAAATCATTGACCTCATTCTGCAGATCATGCAACAAGCCTAGAGGTTAGACCAACTGTATTTTGGGCTAATACAGGGTTGTTAATACTAGTGTTTGCTAGGCTTTGGATCTAAGTAAAATCAGGTTGCGATGGGCGCGGGGCACGAACCAAAAGGTCCAGCGGTACCCCCTAAAATAACAGTCTGGCTTCCGCTAAGTTGAGTTGCGGAGCCAGGATCTGCAGGGGTATATCCAATGAATGTGGGGCAACTTATGGACAATGCAGACATACAATATGGAGATACTGTGACGTTAATTGATAGTTCTCGATATGTAAATTCCACTGGCTTCGATAAAGCAGAAATTCAGCTGATACCAAGTTGTTGATTGGTAGGCGGCCCCATATGCATATTACGAGCGACAGGCGGTCGAGCTCCTCTGTTTTCGTTATATCGAGATCTGACTACTCCGCTGATTAAGAAATGCCTCTGGGAATCTGTCTACACTTATCGGCCGTATACTTATAGATTTCTATCCTACATGTTATACCAATCGGTCGCGACGAGGCTGAGAGCAAGTACTACGTCGATTTTGGGTGTTAATCTGGTTTGCTACCACTGTAAGTAGACGATGTTCGCTTCCACAGCTTACGGGAACCAACCTGAAGCTAACAGAAAGCATACGTACGGATAGGGCTGACGAGTGCCGCCATACGGTTGGTGGGGTACGGTGCGAGTTAACACGATCTTGTCGCTGTATTCAATGAACCGTCTCGTTGAAGTTATCTAGGTGGAGTATGAAGATGCGGTAATCCGAACAATTCTTCTTGGCTCGACTTCTTGCGATGAGAATAACTAGGACTGGACTACATGTAAAACTCAGCGCGGCTTTAGGAAGGTATCGTTGCGTATAAGAAGGCGACTTTAACCAAGCTGCTGAAATCAACAGGACATCAAAGTTACGGAGTCCCTTTTCCACCTCCCGACCGCCAAGAGCATTGATCCGGGGTGTCCGAAGTTCTCTATGTAAGGGGCTCTCCCTTCCATTCTTCGATATAATGAAGGCCAGGAAAGGAAGCAATGTTATTAAGCCTATTACGTCTACATCTCCTCGAGCTCTCTTTTAGGCAGTGGCTAGTGTGTCACTCCTGGACCAACTTCCCTGTCGCCGATAGAGGCACTCTTGCAAATTCGCGAATTTACAGAGATACGCCGCTGGTTTCCCTAACTGCAGAGTTGCATACTAGCTGTGCTTTTACTTAATGTTACAAGTCACCCTCCTCCCTCTCAGTCTTTCAGCTTGAACTATATACGCATTTATCAAAGCTTACAGTATGTATCTCTCTTGGCCTCCGGACAAGTTCCAAATCTGGGGCGGTAGACGTTATTGTTAACGCCATCTCCCGGTAAGTGTATTTGAAAGTACTCTTCTGCAGCTTCTGCAATACCACTTCACTTTGCCAGGGAAAATTCTGCAACAGCGTGAAAGGCTATGTAGCAGAAGCAGTCTCGCAGGTAGCAGTAGAGATGCCCATTAACGCCTGCCCTTCCCTAACATCCATCGAGCAAAGGGCCCTATATAGACACCAAGAAACACCTGCCTAGAATGTTCCACCATATAGATATATACCCCTGAAAAAATCCCCCGACATTACCGTAGGCTATATCATCACTTTGCAACAGGGGTTTCCGTTACTCAGCATCTCGCATATAGTTATATCTGCACGTCAACAAGTAATTATAGGAAGGTAGCTTCAGATTAGATGCACATTGAACAGCGGGCTCCTGAACACGACACTATTTCGGGAACCGATAATCGCCACCAGAAAACCATGTAGCATGTCTTCGTCTACCAAAAAGCTACGCTGGTCGCATCTAGACCGCCTTCACCAAGCGACTTTCCCGCTTCCTTTTCTCCTCCGCCGTCTCGCAAGCAGCGCGATAACCAGCGCGGTCTTCCTCCTCCCTAGCGTCCCTACGGAGGCAGCGCAGCGTCGCGAGGACGAGCAGGACGTAAACCAAATGAAAAACATCACATCACCATTAAACCACTTCTTTCAACTACGGAATAGATAGGGGACGGGTCACTGGAGAGTACAGCGTCTTAATTAAGTACATACCCGTACAGCATGGCGAAGATCCAGCTCGCGGTCACGCACCCGCACTGCGACAGCTTGCCGCCGTAGCGTACGCACTCGGACAGCAGGTCGCGCCCCAGGAGCGGGACCCAGGGGGCCTGGAAGGCGGCGAGCACGGCCCACGCGGCGAGGTTGACGATGTGCCACGGCAGAGGGCCACTTCAGACAGGAAGACCTTCATGCCCGTCCCGCTTAGTCTGCTGCGCGTGGCGTGGCGTGCCATCAGGAAGGGGTGGGCAATGATGCCCAACGACGGCTAGACATCGTCAACGGCGACTCGGACACAGAGAGATCATGTTTCGAAGAGTTCTTCCGGCGGGATAAGGAGAGAGCGAAGCCGGGGACTGGACTGGACTGACTAGCGTGATCTCGGTCCATTGGATGTGGTGTCCGGCCGTCGCAAACGTGATAAATGCCTCCTTGATGACTTTCCTGTCGTCCGGGCTCTGGGCGCCCGTGTAGGCCATGACAGCGACGATGGGCTTTCTGATGTCGAGGGCGACCATGCGGATGTATGACAGTATAAGAAGAAGCCGATCTCCAGTCTCCACAGGACCGAACCCGGAGTTGCGCCGGGGACCGTTTGTCTGGCATCTTAAAGGGCTGTCTCTGATTAAGGTTATCAAGGAGCGATATTCGAGAACACGCCCTCAAGGCGGGCTCGTATATGAGAGATGTCGAGCGTCTGACAGTTTACCCTGGAATGCCATGCTTAAATAAATATGAGGCGGTTTCAGCTCTATGCATACTGAGCATCAACATCCCTCGTGCGCTGTTTGTCCCATCTCAGCCACTGCCAAGTCGCGGCTTTCACAAGAATCAATGAGCCACCAATTATATCACCGAATTGCCGACCGCGGCGCCGGGCGTGAGCAGGCACGCCAAAGGAGATAAACGAACGATTAAAAACCACGCAAGATTAACCGAATCTGATGATGACATCACAGATTTGTTAAAAGCCGAAAGGCCGGGAGATAAATAGGCTAAGAAGCAAAAAAGAACGACCAACGCAGGATTCGAACCTGCAATCTTCAGAGGAATTTCTTTACCGAAATCTGACGCCTTACCATTAGGCCAGCTGGCCATGGCAATTTCAAATCTCAGAGGCCTATATACGCAGCGGTAACTCAATCGCAAAAGTTTTTGCGGCCCACAGGGGGACCCCACAACAGCTCTCTCCCTTCTCACCATCCGGGAACTTTGCATATACTACTACTTATTAGGATGTCAGTATGCTGTTCAAACTTAGCCTTAGAATCATATGTTCATATGTATGGAAGATTCCGGATTGTTCGGAAGTAGTTATTGAAAAATATGAGGCAAAATCAGACGGCACAAATGTACACCAGACCGTAAAGCTCAACCTTTCCGTTCCAATCTATTAATTATTAAGCGCGAGGCGTACGCAGGCGAATCAAAGGACAACGGCCAGACGCGACACTGCATAGGTTGAATTATCGAATCTCGGTTGAAAGGAAAAGGATGAGCCCGAGATCAGACATCGCAGCCGGAGGGTCTAGTCCCGGTGTGAAATGGTTCAGAGCCTAAGTGGCATTCAATATCTGAGATGTTCTACGATCTAATAGCGCCATCATCCCTTATATCCATTGACGGTTCTATGACGGCGGGCCGCCCGGCGTGATCATCTCGGCGACTCGTATATGTCCTTGTTGTAAGGGGAGACGCCCTTCTTGATCTCGCGGACGATCTCGGCCGCCTCCTGGGTATTCCTGGCCTCGAAGTCGTATCTCTTGGTCTCGGTTGTCTTGTACACGAGAAGCTGCGTGGTGCGCGTCAGTCAGCCGTGAACGATGGACTCCTTTCTTTCAGAGATGACGCCACTCAGATGTCGCGGTTGGTAGGCAGATGTAGAGCAGAGAAAAGCATACCTTGAAGTTCATGGGGTGTCGCCTCGATACGCTGCACCCGACGACGTTGCTAAAGTGGACCGTGGTGGTCTTGCCGCCGCCCTCGCGCGTCGTCGCCTTGCCGCCCGACGACGGCATGATGTAGACGTACTCGCCGTCGATGGCGAGGATGCGCTCGTTCATGCCGACGAAGCGCAGCTGCTGCCGCCGCCACACCACGTACTTCTTGTAGTTGACGCCGCCGCCGGCCGGCATCTCGTCCTGCTTCATCACCTCCCGTGCCAGCGGGTGCATCGCCATGCCCCCCTTGGCCTTCTTTCCCTTTTGGCCCGCCGCCGCCGCCGCCGCCTGGCTGTCGCCCCAGATGTGCGGCTTGGGCGACGACGCGCCCGGCGAGCCCGTGATGGTGAGCGGCCCGTCCGTCGCGAACCGCCGCCGGTGCAGCTCCAGGTCCGAGACGTTGCCTATTGACGAGACGGTGCGGTCGACGTAGACGACTGCGCCGGATCCGGGAAGTTTGAGGACGTGGCTGTTCTTGTCTAGCTGCCTCTTCTGACAAACCAGGTCGAGTACCTCGGCGAGGTACATATCCGTCGTAACATCCAGGGTAACCATCTGTCCGGCAGCTGCGTCTGAGGAGAGGATGTGGATCCGCAGGAGCTTCTGTTGTCCCCTTGTAGCAGCGGGGGCTGATGTCGGGGCGGCAGGTTTGTCAGCAAATGGCGTACCGGTATTCACGCGGTAGGCTGTCGTCGTGATAGGGTTCTGCCGCGGCTTCGACGGCGGGAGCATAGGATTTTCTGGCTGGGGGGTATTCTTAGGGGTCAGTTCTTCTTCATGTGCCTCCTCGGCCGTCTCCTCGTCAAATTCCGGCGTCTGGCTTCGGTTCTCGACAAATTCCTCCTCCGACGCACCTACCAACCCGAAGTCGTCGTGAGGCCTAGAAGCTGATCGTGACCTTACTGCCTTGTTATTGACCATGGTGAACGAGTTGAGAGGCTTCTTGCGCTCTAAAGGTGGGAAGTCATCGTCGACTTCGCCATCTTCAGCCATCCTCAACGTCCACCAGTTCACGCTCATCTTATCGGAAGGAATTGGCGGTTCCCGCTTCTCTTCGTGATAAGTCCATAAAATCAGGCCAATAGTTTCTACTACCGTGACTGGTCTAAACGTGCCGTCTGCTTCTTGCAGATTGCGCCTTATGAGCACCTCGAAAGGCTCGTCGGGATCCTTGGAAAACGGGGCATAGACTCGTAAGTACAGGGGGTCTGGATCACCTCGCCCCGACAGAGAAGCGAACTTCTCGAAGGGCATAGACGGCTTGGTTTTCTTGGCTTTTAAAGCATCGGATAGTAAGCTACGAGGCTGCCCCGTTCTCAATGGCCTAATGGTACTCATGGGCCGCGGGGGCGGGAGGGCTTCCAGAACTTGTGGCTGCGGCGGTGGAGGAGGCTTGCGAATCGTCGACTGCCGAAGCAACCGTTTCGGTACAGTGCCGACAACCTGCTGGCCCGGAGAAGCCCCGACGACTGGGTTATCCCCCGTGTCAAGAATCGATGCCGAGTCGACACTTTCCACGAACCGAGACGAAGTATCGGACGCATCAGAATCCTCTTCCTCTGCGGTGAGGAGCTCGCTACTTTTTCGGTCGATACCTTGTGCTGGTTCCTCGGCTATTCGGACGTGCGACCTCGCCGCTTTGGCCGCAGCCCGCGCAGCTTCCCTCTGCTTATGGAAACCGGAAGCGTCGAACTCATTCTCGGAAGACACCTCACTACTAGTGACAGTATCTCTCCTAGCCCGTTCCTTGACGGTTTCCAAGGCGGATTGTGACCCCCGCCTAGTACCCGGCGCAGCTCGCGGAGATGGCATACCTCCGGCTGCGGCTTGCCTTAGGTTCGACGATGACCGATTGGGCGAGGACCCTGCGCGGTTCCTGACGGGCATCTTCGCGAACCTTATCTGCTGCGCGGCCCTTTGGTCGGACTCATCGTCGCTCTCATCACTAAGATCGCTGCTATCGTCTTCCTCCAGTTGCTCGCGTCGCCTTTCTCTACGGCGTTTGATTGCACTGCCAGGCCCAAGGGTATCTCCCCCGCCCCCAGTTAACATTCCTCCCTCATCTGCTTCATCTTCCAGCGTCAACCCAACTGCGCGAGGTGCAGCATGGAAGTATTCCGAGGCAATGGCAGTAGGTATCGGAGGAGAATGAGTTCGTTTGATATGGGCAGGGTTAGGGCGCCAGCCAGCGGCTTTGAAAGGAGCGGTACTAAGAAAGCTGTCGTTGATGGTAATCAGGCGCTCTCCTACGCCGTCAGCAATTTCGGTGAGGTAGCTTGTCCGCAATTGATACGAAACCAAGCTGTAAGAATTCCTTGGTCAGCTTCTAAGAAACGTGCGGGATACGATAGACCAGATATAGTGAGTGAACCTACTCCTCCACTTGGATTAACGACATCTTGAAGGAGATGATGTGACCGGTCGCATCGGTGGTGTCGGTAGTGACGGAGAGTCTTAGGACACCGCAATGATAAACTCATGAGCCTCCATTCTTTCAGAAAAGCCCGTAACCATATTGGTGAGTGAGGAGAAGCTGTCGTCGGTAGGCACAGGGCCAGTCCTTGATGCTGTGAAGGTACGTGAGAGCTAACCGAGGTAAGTAGATTATCTACTTAACGTTTAGGGAGTAGATAATGGGACTGGATGGATCTGGATGGATCTCCAGACACCGAATTCAGCCTTAAAGCCTCTAGCGGGAATTCAAAGGAATCAGAAAAGGGTAAGTAGTGCGGGAAAGGCGGGGTACTTTAGATTTTCTTAGCGAGCTTTGACCTCTTCTAGCTAGCTTTGCGACTTTATAAAGTTAGTCAACAATTATTTATAAATATATAACGTTAACTATATCTAGATGCATATAGTTATATGTAAGCTTATTTAGTGTTAAAAGCGGGACGGGATAATTCAGTCCTGATCAGGAGAGAAGATGTCTAATCACCAAGGTCTGTGACAGTGACGGCGAAATATGAAGGCGATGCAGCTATATTGAAGTCGGTGTTATGACCGCGAATGATGTCCCTAATGGTTGCTTGGGGTTGCGCCCAGCAAACGAAGCTATAGAAATACATCTCCGGCTCGGATCAAACGAGCAGCCGAGTCATGTGGTAGTTCCCTCCACCTGCACCACTCCAATACTTTTATATACGTCCAAATAAACAGTATTCCACCGTAATATTTTGTCGAAAAGATGCTGCACGCCTGACTTCCCTGGACAGTATGGCTCTGTTCCTTCGTGCTGGAGAGCCCCCCGTCCCCTATTCTGGTGAGTAGATGCTTGGGGACATGGCATGGTGGAACGATATGTATAACGAGGGTATGCCCGAGCATTAAGAGAAACACGCACTAAGCTGCGAATGCAGCCGGGGCTGTCAGTCAATCCGACTGGCTCGTCGCCAAGGGGGAATCCGGGGATCTACCCAGGCTCTTGTTTGTGACATTTCGCATCACCGCATCAAGCATCACCGGAACCACCAGAACCACCACCACCACAGCTACCGGCTTTAATCATCGCCACGACTTCCCAAATATGGCCATCCAAGTCCGTAAAGCTGCGCGAATACAACCCCATCGCCTCACCATACCCGGCCAATTTATATGGATCTAGGGTACCGCCCGCCTTGGTAACCCGGGCAAGCCACTCGTCCACCTCGTCGCGCGTGTCTACCATGATCGAGAAGAGCGTCTCGGTGGTCTTTTTGGCATCGACGATGTCAGTGTCGGGACGCATGAACTCTTTAAAGCGGGTGGGGCCGTGGATCATGAGACAGATTCGCTCGTTAGGCTGGGGAAGGCGGAAAGACTTGGTCTGGGCGTCGTTCCATGCGAGAATGGGGGTAAAGCCGAGCGCGGTGAAGAAGGCTGCCGCAGCGACAGGGTCGGCGGCGGGCAGGTTGACGAAGAAGTTTGGCGTTGGCTGGTTGTCGGAGGTTTGGGTTTGGGGGTCGGAGGCTTGAGTTTGGGGTTCGGAAGACATTGTGAAAGCGATGCTAAGGGGCGTGCTGGTAGGGGGTAGTGTCTGTAGAAGGGGATCTCTCAAAGGTCTCGCCACCCGGACACTGGATGATGCTTTTGTTTGCGGACCGTGTTGCAGCGCGGAAGATGTGAGCTGATTTTAAAGAATCTACTCGGCGGAGGAGAATAATGTGGTGTTGGGTGAAAGACGGCGACTATAAAAGTTGGGTTGAAATCAGGCCTTTTATCTCCAACCAGATGTATTGAACCCCCCTCCTCCCCCTCAAATAGGGTCAAAGGATGGCGACCAAGGACGCTCCATGGAGCGAGGCGCGACTTGGCGCGTTTCTGCCTGATGCCAAGATCATGTTCGCGTGAAAGTTACTCCAAGAATCGCGAGGGGCACGCCTGATCACCTGAGTCTCTATCCCTATTCTGAATGTTCGCTGCCCTTGGCTGCCGTTACGAATCCGAGATCTGATCAGCAGCCAATGGATTGCCTGCGGTTCCGCTGGTGGCTTTTGCATGAGTCAACTTGACGTGGTAGTTGATGCGAGCCAGCGTAGGCATGAGCATGCTGAGGCAACTGTCTCACAGCAACCGAGGGGGTATATCAGCTAAGTCGCAAGATCGAGACTTGCACTTATCCATCAGTTCTTTTGGTGCAGCCATACGTGACAAAAGTAGCTATAACGAATCCCAGCTAAGGGTTAATGTATATAAGCCAAGACCAAGCTAGCATTCAGCTGCGAAGCCTTAGTTTTAACAATTATCGGGGAAGAGATAGCCAAGAGATATCAATAAGTGGACCGTTCCTTTGGTGCACCTGAGCTGGGGAAGTAGATGTGAGCATATCTCCGATGAGCTCGATGTTGATACCCAGAAGGAAAAGACGTCTTGCTCTATAAGTCTATGGAAAACACCAGCCCAATTCCAGAGCGGAAAACAAATACTAAAGTCACAAGAACGTACGGAAGCTAGACAAGAGGCAGATCTATCAACAGTTTCGTTATTAGGTAGAAAGGGGCCAGCTCGGTGTATAACAGCACATTATCAGGAAGCCGAGGCATAGCAGGATCTACCTCACTCGTGATAAGAAACAATTACAATACAGGAGGAAGTGTTGGTATCAATCTAAGCAAGTTCAGAATGACGGTAACAGAAACATACTGCGGGGAGTGCTGACGAAGTATTAGAATCCGGAGGCGCGTACAGGGTGAAGCTGTGCTAAGTCCAAGAGCCGCCCCAGTGCTTTATCGAAAGCATAGTTATAGAGGATAATAATTTCGTACTCGGAAAATGGCTTATTATTGCCAGCTGTAGCTCTAAAGAGGGAAGAATCTCCCTAGGCTCTCTGGGCGGATTGATCCCGTTATATAGCCCCCTGGTCGGGCTCGTTATTAGTTGCCGTTGGAGGTCAGAGTCGCAACTCAACCCAATATTGATGACAGTCTGAAGTCTGCCCCCTTTTCCCTTCCTAGAGCAAACCACCCATATACATAGACCTCAGCACCGGACTTTATTATAGCCTCCGGTTGGCCCTGACACTCGTCAAAGGGTCAGATTAGAGCCCTGTAGACCCGATATTGACTGTGACGAATATCATATCTGCGTGTCTGCAAGCTAAGATGTACTTCAGTGTCGTTGCCCGACTCTCCAAGTGACTGGGAGGAGTGTATTTCTAGATGCTGCACAAGTACCTGCATCTTAGCTGACAGGGACATCAATATCTTGAATTCCAATTGGACCGTTAAACGGCAACAGAAGCCATCGTCTACGTAATCAGTTGAAGAAATCACTTCGGTCCACGATCAACAGCCGCTTGCTTAACGCTTGCGGCTGAAAATAGCGGAAGCGAAGCTAGGCTCAGGACGCTTGCCGAAACACAGGTGTGCAGAGGGAGATCATGAAATCAGGCGGAGCGTAAAAACAGTCTCGCTTTGGGGGGCCAGGTTCTTACGAATGTGCTCCATAAGTTCTTTTTCCACAGGTACTAATTTCCTTTTAAGTGAAATCTACCTGCAGAGCATCTACTCTGGTCGCAGGCGTACCGATATTCACGTCGAGGACACGTCAGCAGGTAGTTGGGAGCTCAACTCGAGAGAATAACAGATGCATCACTCAAAACACACCAAAGGATAGAAGACACCGCATGCTTTGTGGAAAGACTAGTTAATTCATCGTCAACTAGCGTACAAATTGAGTCCATGCTCGATACTGTTCTCAGCTGCGCGCTCGCATTGGGGGCAGCGCAAGGTACCATTTCCAGACTGGATACTCTGTCATTCCTCAAGCGAGCGACCGACATCCAATCATCCCCTATCCACGACCAGCGCTCGTCCCATACTCAAATCCACGCCGAGCACGTTTACCAGGAAAGCAACGTCTTTCTAGCCATCAATCATTATCACCACGCGCTCGGGATGCGGGTCGTCGGTCGACTCCGGTTCCGGCTCCGGCTCGTCCTCGCTCATGCTCTTGGGCTCGGGCTCGGGCTCCGTGGCGCCGAACTGGAAGAGCAAGGCCTCGACGCGAAGCCGCGCATGTTCGACCTGGTTATCGATGTCGAAGTCGTGTTTCTTGTCGGGCTTGTACTGCCACGGCGGCCTGGTGGAGCGGCAGATCTCCAAGGGGTGGTGGTCGTACCAGTCTTCCTCCTCCTCGACGCCATACGGATGCTCGCCCTCGGGGTCGCCGACGGTGTTGGGGTCCGCGTGCTCGAGCAGCAGGCTCTGCACCCAGCGCTCCTCGAAATGCCGCACCGCCTCCTGCAGCGGCGTGTACCGGTACCCCGGCGGGTTTGGGTCCGCGCCGCGCTGCAGCACCATCTTGAGCAGCTGGCCCGTGGTGCCGCCCGCGTCTGTGTCGACCGGCGCGTAGGGCTCACGCAGCGCGTCCAGGTGCAGACTGTTAGGCTTGAGGCACGGGAACACGGCTTCCCAGATCGACTGCTCCGTTACGATCGGCACCGGGCGGCTCTCTAGCGCTTTTTCCGCCATCCTGAGGCAGTACTCCTCGTACCTCGTCGGCTGATTCTGACCGCGGGGGCGGTTCTTGCCAAACTATAGCAGGCCGTTGAACACGACCCCGAGCTCCAGGATCTAGGTCTTGGCGTTCGTCAGAGCGAAGTCCTTTGCAGGGCCCTTTGCCGTGTCCGGGGCGAATATGTACTCCTTGACCGTGTAGTGAGCCGGAGCCACGTGGACTCTGTAGTTGGCGTCGTCCTCCCGTGCGAACACGGAAGCAGGTCTCTGGTTAAGCTTGGTCACTTTGATTAAGCATCCCAGGATCTGCTCGAGTCGCTGGATGTCGAATGCGTGAGCCAAGCCACACGGAACATTAAAAAGCGGATGCTTCCACCAAGACGTCGGCGCTAGGGATCTCAGACGAGTTGCTGCAAATTAGAGCAAGTGCCGCACGGGCAAACGTACCGTTGTGTTCGTTGCGACCGTCTGCGCGAGGAATTCGCTCTACGATGAGCCGCTCAGAAGTGCCAAAGACGGTATCCGGCAAATTCTGTAGGAGTCGTTGGATGGCCGGTCCGTCGCTCAACTCAAGCGAGTCGATCATGTCGATCTGGCAGGTGACCCATCGAGACCTAGCGAGCCAGTCAGCTATGACCTCACTAAGTATAGAATTATGCTCTTACATTCCCCTCGCCCCTCTTGTAAGCTTGGCCCCGATTTCTTGCAGAAATTCCGGTCGCAGGTGCTGTAGGTGTTCAATCCGTCGCAGTCTGTGCTGAACATACGTGCTGATAGCGCTCAGCACGAAAAGGTTGTCCATTGATAGTTCCGTGTAGGCTCGATAGCGTTTAGCGAATTCCGGGACGAGATTCCCCGACAACCGCCATGGCGAAGACGCCTCGCCACTACGGACTTGTGGGCTACCACGTGGCGGCGTATGCGGTTCTGCAGAATCCGATCCTGAACGCCTGCGTCTCCGGGGTGTGGGCTGTAACTCTGAAGAACCCACGCTTGGTTGTTGATTTCCTAGCTGTGATAAAGGCCGTGGGTTTGAGAAGCCTTCGGCTTGTTGGTCTCTCGATGGCGATGAAGGTTGCGGTAGTGGGAAGTCTGTGTTTGATAGTCGGTGTCCCGACAGCCGATCAGCGGACACCTGGGCATGCAAGAACTCCGGAGATATCCGTGTGTTAGGGGCCCAGGTGGGGCCAAGTGACAATCTCCCTCGACGGGTTGACCCCGGACGAGTTGGACTCGATTCTGCTGGACGTCCCGTATATCGAGAGGGTAAAGAGACGAGGACTGACCTGTAGGTATTAGTACTAGACCGCTCTCAAGGAATGAAATGATCTCTCCGAGGGGTGGTAGTGCCTCAACAGCTGCTCGTATATCCAGCTCGTCAAGACTAATCAATAGAAGCGAAACGCGGTCGAAGTCGGGGTTGGTTCCGATGGTGGTTAAGACCTTCAAGAAATGGTTTCGCGGCTTTGAGCTCTCATCAACGGCGTCCACGACAATGCACACCTGACGCGAGAACAGTCTCGTAACGGCGAGGGGGCATTTTAACAAGTCGTCGATCAGAACGCTGTGGACACTGCCACGGTGCTTCCTGTAGAGGTTGAGGAGCCCTTGTGGGATCAACCGCTCGGATTGGTTGCACAAGTCCGTGAAGACCCATTGCAGGAACGGGCGCGTCTCGTCCTGGCAGCGTTGGTGAGAGCAGTAGTAGTAGGAATAACCCTTTGATTGGCAGTTATTCGCAATCGTGTGGATCAGGAACGAGGCGATGATCGCCTTCCCCGCGCCAGGGATGCCGTGGATCCAAAGAAAGCGACGATGGCCATGTTGCGACTTGAAGCCGCCTTCGACCCACGCTTCCAGATATCGGATCTGGCCATCCAGTCGCAGGTCTCTTCTTCTCGCATGTAGCTTTTTTCGAGGTGGATTTCGTGAGAATCGATTTTGCCAGGATTGAGCCACGCAAGGATTTCTCGCCTTCCCTGCTCTGTTTGGCTAGTATTAGTCGGCAGTCGTGGAAATCCACTTGGGCAACCATAGGAACCTACCTGATGCGAGAGAATTGACCTCCGTATGAAGCTCTCTAAAATCAAAGCTGTTCATAGTTAGCAGACGAAAGTCGAAGGAGCAGGACCAGACAGCCAGATACGCACACATTTCTGGTGGCCAGAAGCAAATTGATCGAACTCTAGTGAGTATCCAGCTCCCGCAACAACTCTTCGGCCTTACCTTGCTTCAAGACAGGCCAGGTTAGCTTGTCAAGGAACTTTGGGCTCTCAATACCCGGGCGTAGACCAGAGAAATCGCTTCGAGATGGCGAGCCGTCTGATCCGGGGGCCACGAGCTCCTTGTGCTCTCGTAGGCAACTCCGTGTTTGCTCAAGAATCCTGTTGGCGAGGAGCGTGCGTAGTGACTGGGAAGATTTGCCATCCGGCTTAATGAGATCTTCGAGGAGCTCTAACTGAAGCACCCAGGCGCCCAATAAGTCGATGATTCGGTTCGTAAAACCTGCTGTCCCGCGGACTTTCAGATGGTATTCGTTACACCAGCTGATAATGCTGGCAATGTCGTCCAGCATACCGGGTAGACTAATTAAAAGGTCGGCCATCGCCGATGGTTTAGGTGGTGTTGGCTTATTCCGATACTGAAAGTGCAGCGAGTTGTTTCTTATGTTTGCTGTTGTTTGCCAGAGGCTTGGTGGTTGTCAAAGAACGTTGATTCTGACCGGAAGTGCGAGAGTACGGTAGTTAAATATTCCACTTGACAAGGTTCATGCCTGAACTTGTCAAAGCGCCGTTACTAGGCACCATCAGGGTAGCCAAAGGAATCGGTTTCTGAGGTTGCCAAACATGAACGTATAGTGTTGCCTGGCCGCGATAATGCAGTAAGTCGGTTGCTGAGGCTGGCAATATCAGAAGAAACCAGCTGATGTTAATAACAACCTAGAACACTTGGCATATCTGCACGTTTGCTATGGAGGACATTGGCAGCAGATGATAGATACGGCCTGATCATCTTCAGACTGTGACTGCACACTTTCAAAGAACACAGTGACTTCGTACATGTCTTCGTATGCACTCTTTTATGCGGGGGACCTAGCAGCTCCTAGGAGCACGATGTCCCATGTGGTCCGTATCTTCGTTGAAAAGCTGAGACCTGATGTCCTTCTCGGCGCACTGTAGGGACATCCAGGCCACCATTCATGAGAGTGAAGACCGGGCTGACAGGTGTTGCAGATCGACCAGTAGTGAATACCCGAGAAAAGCAAGTTCATGCCCAAGTTGAGACAACATCTGTAGCTTACCGGTGCGGTCAATAGTCTGTAAGAGCGCCGGTCAGCTGCTATTATCAAAAATTTGTCTGCTTGAACATCAACCCAACCGGAGATGTCGACTGGCTGTTCCGAACCTATACGGATGGATATACCACTAGAAGGAAACATGATTGAGCGCCTCGCAAGAAAGGGGCCAAATACTGATGAACAACAGGCAATTACTCCGCGCTGGAGATATCTACCCCTTTTTCATCTTATACTCATGAACAACCCGAACCCCGACCAGAGTGGCTGAAAGCACCTGGTAGAAGCCCCCAAAGCCCTTCCAGGAGAAGAAAGAACACCTTAGTCATCAGAACAACAATACAGCCGTGCTTATTACTAAGTGCTGGCTCATCGGCCTTTGCCAACCGAGCTGTGTGCCAGCGACTCTGGGTATGTCACCAGGAAGGCATCATCTCGCTTGCCCATTCTTCATCCCCGGGGACAAGCAGCTCCATTCAGTCCGTATCTCTGGCATCGGTGGGCTTTTACAGCAGAGAAGAAGTAGTAGAGGAGGTCTAAAAGCTGGATTCCGCCTCAAGTATAAGTATCAAAGAGACTGTGTGACAGAGTGGTAGGGATTCCATGATTTAGGTATGTGCGGAATGTATCGGTAGGTGGGCCACCGAGAGCGCGCATTGTCCTCCGATGCTGTCGGCATTGCACAGCCTGTCAAGTCGATGAGTCGAGGACCTCCTGACTGAAATATTTCAGCATATTGGCGTTATGCGGTCCAGCGGATTACTCCTGCCGTGTGAGGGTATCTATGACAGGTATCTATCATGTCACCCGCTAGCTCTTACTCAACTGGCTGCGGTCATTATTGATGTTTCTGGCCGGTGACAGCCGGATTCCGTGTATGTAAGCAACGCGCGTTAATACGAACCAATCGGTGTTATCGCCCTAGGGTAGTAGAGAGCGGTGGCCGAGCTGGGATGGCTCGCATGAGGAAACCGATCATGTGACCAGCCTAGGGAGTTACACAAGATACATATTGTATCCAATACAGCGCAGAAGGAGAAAGTTACTGCAGCCCAGCAGTAACCTTGTAGCTGCATCGAAATGGTACGGGACGGAAAACCTCGACATCATGCTTGTTCAAGTTCGTACGACTGTACAGTCTTTGGCGAAAGGAAAGGGGGCAGTATCCCGGCTATCTGGTTTGCATCGCGAGATCATACGTAATGCTGTGACGCTCATCAAGTACATCGCTTATGACCAAGTCGCAGGCGGCTGACAAAGCGAATAGGAACGGAGTATCGGCAGGCGAAGTCCACAATTATTGGAGGTAAACGGGAGGGAGTTCTGCCGAATTGGCGAGGGCGGCCGGGATATCGGCCTGACGTAGTTCCCAGGTCCATGGGCCCAGGGGGGCATGGCTGTTCCGACCTTAAGCGCGTGACGCGGGGCCTGACTTGGATAGGGGTCTGAAGAAGGAGCCAGATGCCCCTCTGCAATGTCAATCATCGCTGCTTGCCCGCCTGGTGTCTCTAGTGTCCTCGACATGCTTAAAATGAACAGTATGTCGAACTAGCTCGATAGAGATCGGTCGGATGAGGTAATCGAGGCAGATGCGATGGCAAAGAAGGAGCAGCAAACGTCAGGGACGTTGTCATGATCAACGTAGATTCGCGCTTAAGGATGAGGGGAAGAGAGGTTTCTTACGCAAGTCAAGATGGCAGGACCCCACCACCGCAGTACTATGTCGTTGCTCGGACCACATCTAAACGTGCTTGACGCTGCTTCCGCGATCTGGGGAAGTAACAAGTGTTCGCGGATCCGCGCGGGTTGGCTATACCTTGGCAGGGAACTTTCCACATATAATTTGATGTGGGCCACAATGATGGCATAGGCTCTCTACAGAGGCATTACCTACTCCTAAGTGCATTCCTCGTATGCACTGGGCATAAGTATACGTTGGACTTGGTAATCTGGTATGGGCAAGTCGAAATCCAGATTTAGGTGTTCGTACGAGACGAGCCAGATGGTACAGTGCCGGGTAGTGCTAGGGCGGCAACCCTTTTAACCATTCCTGATGCATTAGCAACCACGAGCGAGACATACGGTTCAATTCCGGGTTCCCGTTATCAGCATCCGGTGAGCTGATAGTCTCGGAGCCCCAAACAAAGCCGGTAAGGCGATATACGGCCGTCGGTTGGCCGCCAGCTCTATGGAATAGCTGTTATGGAAACACGGTAAGAATAGCTGCGGCCGAATAAGATGGTGGAGTATCTGGAATGAGGACGCGTATTTAGGCTGGAGCATTGACTTCAAGCAGGACCTGACTCTTGCGTGAGACATAGTTGGGAGACGGGGATGGAAGCTAGCACGGAAGATGAACTCAAAGAGGAAATATTATTATAAAGTGAGCGAGCCAAAATCTATTTTTATTCTTGTCGAATCTTGACTGACTCGGCATAAGTTAGCAGCCTCGTGGCTCGTGTTTGAACTTTGAAGGGGTGCGGGTTGTGTGGTAACTTCGAGCGCTTGGAATGAAGACGGAAATTCGACACACAAAAAGGATCGGCCCATCTGGCTGCAAAGAGCAACGCACACATTAAGAGTAACCTGCCCAACCAGTTAAAGATGCATGTATGTTATGCAAGCGCTGGACGAATTGGAAGGAGTACTCGAGGACTGGACTGCACTGCTTTCGATGTTGTGGTGTCGTCTTGAATTAGGTAGATATGCAGCAGGTATCTGGGTTCAAAATACGCCTTCATAATGCCTGCTTCATACATGCATGTAAAGACATATCTGCATTCTACACAGCTACCTACCTTACCTATAAAACACACACATAACGTGCTAGCATGCAACCTCCTAGAACTTACATACCTAGCTCTACAGGCGCAGACAATCCGAAACCCCACTTTGTCTAGAGGCGCCCTTCAGATGCTTGGCGCAGAATTCGAGACCGCTCATTGGCCTGACTCCGTACAAGTTCGGAGTCCTGATGAGGCGCCAAAAGGGAAGCCAGCGTCAGCATCACCACCCCCAATACCAGCACCGGCCGGCGAGAGGACGAATGAGACGTGGGAGGAGGCGAACAGTTTCAGAGAGTGTCCAAGTCCGACTTTTTTCACTAAAAAAAAAAAGAAAAAGGCAAAAAGACTTGGAACTGGAAGCCATGGCATCCCCATAGGCTGCATAGCCCAAACCGGAGCCAGAACGGTCTGCACCGCCGGCACAGGCCAGCCGGTAGCTCTAGGTACCCATAACTGGCAAATGGCCTACGAACAACTCGAGTAAATCCCAAGCAATCAGTTCCACTTGATGGATTTGATTACGTGGATGAGCCGACCCAGGAACACTAGGACCTTACACGTACATAGAGCTATCAGTACGGAGCAGGCTAAATGAAGGGCAAGTAAGTAGGTACCTGGTAAAGATTAGGTACCTACAGTAGCAGGCCCTGCCTAGTAGTTGTATGTAGTATGTAGTCCAGTATGTCGTACCGGTAGCAGTAGGGAAGGAGTGGGGTAGGTTGACTTTTCCGACAGTCCCATCAGGCTTTGACCACATTCACACACTTTCCCTCCCTTCCCTTTTTCTACCTACGGTGCTTTTCCATAGTGAGACCCCGCGAAATAACGGCGACATTTGGCGAAACCTCTTTTTTCTTATCTTTTGCATTCTCCAAGGCGGCCTGATCCCCCATTGTCTCTACTGCTATATCCCACCCCTTCTACGCGGTTTGCAAATTGCATGTTCTCAGAACCGGTCTAATCAGAGCGGAAACTCTACCCAACGCGTAACAAGTATTGGCGATTCAAACTTAGACGACGACGATAGTCCATAAAACCCCGACGACGACGAGGACAAAGACGACGACTTCCCAACTATTCTGGAAGGTCGATAAAAAACACCCGGTGCCACACCCAGTCATCACCACTGCTGGTAAGTAATAATAGCATGAAGTTGACGCGATAGCCAAGAGTTAGTTACCCAAGCTGCCTTACCTTGCCTTGCCTTGCCATGCTATGCCATGCCAATACTATCCTGCCTACCTCACATCACACCCGATCGATGATCGATATTGTATACCCTAAGAATTGTCTTTCATCAAAATCATACGCGGCAATATACCAATCGGCATCGACATTAACCAAATTCCTTGCCGGGGGGGGGGGGGGGGGGGGGGGGGGGGGGGGGGCCGCGGGGGGGGGGGGGGGGGGGGGGGGGGGGGGGGGGGGGGGGGGGG
>QJNY01000818.1:0-22986 GCA_004155945.1 Monosporascus sp. mg162
TTACAGACAATACGATCGATCGAAAAAGTTTTTAAGCTTACGTTATAAGGTTATTTGGTGGAATAATAAAATGGCGGGCGGATAAGCAAAATATAACAACTACTTTTACAACAAAAACGGAATTATTGTTTTTTACGTAGGTTACAAAAAAAACTTTGTTTAGTTTTCGATTAATTAAAGAATTGGGAGTTATTTTAGATGCTAGACCGTTAAATATGTGGTACGATAATCGATAAACTATTCGGCTTATTAATGCCGATATCGCCCTATTATAAACGAAGTTACGGTATATAGATATATATAATTATTAGTTACGAAAAGCTGCAGAAAGGAATATAATCAAAGTGGATTATATATCTACGGGCCATATATTAGCTAATGGATTAATAAAGGCCTCGTTACGAAAACCTTTTAGGCACTTTAAAGAGCAGCTAGGATTAGTAGATGTTATAGAAGCTCTCGATCGGCGGAGGAACAACCTGCGAGTGATTTCAGAGGAGGAATTGGCTAATTAGGAGGACTTAATCGCCGGAGGAGAGGTAGAATGGAACGCTGCGGCTCTAGGAAGTGATGGAGTGTGACGGTCAACGCCGTGACTGCGTCGAGGCGTTGAGGGGGTGTGTCAGCTAGCAGGGGGTGCGCTAGCACCCTATATACGGAAAGGCTCTCTTTGATCGGAAGATATATGCTCCGTGGCTAGATTACTTCAAAGATCAGTACGCGTTGCTAGAATGCAGGTTCTTCTAGGTTAGGTCGTTTGCTAAATACGTTTGTTCTGTTATTCTTTAATTTTTTCGCTGGATAATAGCGTAATTAAATTCAAAAAGGCTTTTTACGTAACGCAATTGTTTTTTAACAAGTTCTCGTGTCGTAGAGGAGTGTATAATGTTTTTGTGATTCGTATATATCTTGATTTGGTCCATATTGCCTTTAAGGTAATGTTTAAATTTCTTAAAAGCGTTGAGAATAGTTAGGAATTCCTTATCGTAAATGGAGTAATTTAGTTTAGCTTTATATAACTTATAAGAATAAAACGTAATAGGGTAAAATTTTCTTTAATCGTTTCGATGTTCAACTATAATTTTTAAGGCGTAGTTCGAAACGTCGGTTTTTAGTTTAACTGGTTGTTTTAAGTCGTACATAATCAGTATTCGTTTATTAGTAAGGGCATTCTTAATTTGTTGGAAGGCTTTTTTTTTGGAATCTATTTAAACGATTTATTCTTTTTGATAAATTCCGTTAATAGTATAACTATCTTACTAAAATTGCGTATAAATCGACGGTAATAATTGGCGAATTCAGAGAATGTGTCGGCAATTGGTGCTTTCAGGTGTTGCCGGCTGGCAGGCTTTGTTTGGACCAGGCAGCAGAATGCTGCCTGGGACAGCCTTTGTTTATAGACGATCCTTTGTCAACCAATCGTGTATGTAAGGGCGATTGCCCGCGGACTAGATTTGTCCATTCCTAGAACAAGTAAGAGAACACACAAAGAGCTACGCCAGATTTCTGTATTCGATCACTGTAACTGCTGACATAGTAACATCTTTTGCTTAATTGGCAACCTAGCACGTTATACGAAGTAGTTAATTGCAGTTTAAAGAACTAAGTTAACAAAAAAAGTACGAGATTTAAAAGAAAGCCGTTTAACTAACGATTTAGGAAAGAATCGAGTAGTAGTTAACGATGGCGAACCAGTACGCGAACGAAAACCCTTTCCCTTTTTCCCTGCCTAAACCTTCCCCCGATTAGGAAATTCCCCAAGATAAAGAATTCTTCGGCGAGAGAAAACAGGAATACAAAGCATCCTTAATGGGAAACGCTTTATTGTTTCAGCAGCTGTTAAGAACCCTTATCCAAAAACAGCAACCCGAAACCGACCTAAATAAGTTCTATACGTTCCTAGGTACCAACGTAAGTAACATCAAACGCAATGTTAAGGCGCAAAAAGAAAGATACCGATAGGTTAAAGATAATATTAAAGAGTTAAAGCTTAAGAGCGAAAGATATAACGATACGATAAAGCAGATAAATAATATGATAATATAACTGTTAAATACGCTCTAACTTAAAACGCGGAACTTCAAAAGTTTGCGCAGCATAAATGTATAACCGAAAGCATCGCAAAGCGCTCCGCTTAAAATTAAGGCGAGCGGCTTTGAGAAAGTACCCATCGTACTGGAAAACGATATAGAAAAAAAGTTGGACCTTAAGAAAAAAAAAAAAAGCGAAGAAAAGAAGGTAAAGCCACCTAAGTTACTCAAGGGAAAAAAAGTAGTGCGCAACAACCTTGATGATTTAGATAGTTCCTTATCCTTTTCTTCGGACTTTTCTGGAAATCCCTTAAAAAAAAAGAAAAATCGTTACAGCTCTTTTAACAGCAGCTCTTCCGGCTTCAACAGCTTAAACAGCTTTAACGAATTAGGTATACGCCTGAAGGACAAAAAGAACTTTAAAAAGTTTAGTAACGATTCGAAGTTCCGTTAAAAACGCTTCGACTTCTTTTTAAATAAGGAGAATTACCTATTAAGTTGGACTAATTAAAAGCTTTAAAGCAACGCCTTTAACCTTGCACTGGAAAAGATTGGTTATAAAAACGGAATAAAGCTAAAGTAATTAAATCAGCTGCGTTTTGCCAAGGCTATTACTAAAACCTACAAAAAAGCGCCCTTAAAGTTAATTATAAAAATTAAAAAAGGGACGAAGATGTTAAGGACGTTCCAGAAAATTTATGCAGCAACGGGTAAGGCCCGGCAAAGGTCCCTTTGGAAAGAATTAAGCAAAATCATATATGATAAAGGAAACTTAATCCAGTTTATTACCAAATTTTAAAAGCTTTTACGGAAGGTAAAGGGTTATAGCATAAAGCTTAAGACCGAAGAACATATTACCATGTTTCTTACTGCTGTAAAGGACAAGGCTGGCAGCTAGTGCAAAACGATGCAGTTAATGCTACGGCAGACGGATTACTCCTTTTAGCAATTGATCGACGACTTCAACAACGAATTTTATGACCGTACTAATAACAAGAAGAAGAATAACGGACGGTTTCATAACGTATAAAAGGGCAAGGGAGGTAACAACAACTTTCGAAACAACAAGCCGCCATGGAATAAGAACGGAAAACCATTTTGTTTTAACTGTGGCAAGTACGGACACCTAGCGAAGGACTGCCCTAAGCCCTAGAAGGAGAAACAGAACGGCAAAGACAAGAAAGGAAAGCGAGGCGGAAATGGGGGCCGAAGCCAGGGTAACAACAACAACCAAAGCAACAGCTCTCGCAACACCCGCGGCAACACCCGCGGCGGTGGACCGGGTGAGGAGCAGTTCATCCCTGAGGGCCTGGGAGACCTGTATCGTTCCAGTAGAGGAACGTTCAGCGCCTACATTGACGAACAACAGCTTTAGGACCTGATACAGTGGTATGATAAGACGCTTTAGGGGGCTGACAGCCCGGAAGTAACCGCTATAGTGGCCAACTGCCCTGAACAACAGGCAGCTGACTGCCTTAAAGCAACTGCTACAAAGGATAACAGGCCTGTAGTTACAGTAGCCAACTGCGCTAAGCTGCAGGTGGCCAATTGCCCTAAGCTACAGGCGGCTAATTGCCCCGAAACGACAGTTATAGCGATTGAAAGCCCTGAAGCAACTGTTATGGGCAATGCCATACTGTTACATATCTATTTATCCATGGAGGATAATAAGGATAAACTGCTTTAGAACTTAGGCGTAAATGTTAACATTACGAATAATATTAAAGATTTCGAAAGAAATTCGGTTTTAAATATCAAGGACAAGGGAATTTATATTATAACATGCGGAAAACCTGTCATCGCTATTGCCGTTAAGATAATAAAGTAGCCCTTAAGGGGGCCCCGTAAAAAGAATAATAAAACTATAATAAAATATACGTTATATATTAACAACTTCCCTTTAAAAATGTTTTCCGGGGAGATCTTTTATAAAAAAGGTGGTTAATTAAATCGAAATATTTTGGTAAATCTTAATAGAACGTAGTTGACGACGATTAACGTACTTCGAAAAGGTTTCTTCCTATGGCTTTATGGGAAGCCGGAGCCTATTATTAAAGCTTTAGAATCGACGAATAACGAAAATTATCAATAAAGATACGGGTTAAAAGGGCTATTCGGTAAGGAAAACGGCGGTAACCTAGTTAACGACCTAAAAAACGCCTTTGTAAGGGCCTTCAAAAATGGCAAGGTCTTTATAACGGACGAAATTATGAAGAAAATTATTTTGTAATACCGCCGCCTTTGCTATTCCAGCATTAAACGATTAATTTGGACTATCAAGAGGTTTACGGGGATAAATCTAAACCTTAACGATATGAAAATAATCCTTTATACGGCGTACGACGAAAGGAAAATACGGAAGATCCCGTCCATAAATCCTCAAAAACGAGGACAATATGTAGAAAAAATCATTTGGTATAATATGGGCTTAATTAAGCCTGTTAATATCGAAAATAACAGCTATTTCGGTTTTATTATAAAAAACCTTAAGCGTTACAGAAAGTACTATTCGTTTAAAACTAAGGACGAAGTACAGCAAAGCCTATACGCGTATATTATACGATTAATTAAGCATTTAAAGACGGTACCCCTTAATACAAAAGGCCGAAGCAAAAAAATGCAAATCCTACGCCTGGACGGCGGCAAGGAATTCGGCATAACTATAATCGAAAAGTTTTACGCAGTTAAAGGTATTAAACTGGTAATCTTTAGCTCTTATAATTAATATCAAAATAAAATTGCAAAAAAAAGTATACAGTTCCTGCAGGACGAAACGTATATAACTTTAGCCTAGATAAAAATACCAACGTATTTCTGGAACCTTGTAATAGAAGTTACAATACATACAGTTAACAAAACGGGACAGTCCACGGTAAAAAATATGGTACCAATCGAATATTTTAAGAACGCATTCGAACTTGATAAGTACTATAAACCTGATAACAGTTACCTTCGAATCCTTGGTAGCAGGTATATAATCCTAATCAATAAGAACTACAGGACTAGGGTAAAGAAGTTAACAGCCCGTAAAGCCAAGGGCATGCTACTAAGGTATCAAGGGATACATAACTATAAGGTATAGCTTTTAAAGGGCGGTAGGTTACTAACAACACCCTATATTGCTGTTTATAAGGACCTAAAAAAGCCAGGTTAGCTATCTAACCCTAAAGATATCATTTGGTCGCTTCCACAACCCGTACAGAAACGCCTAAAACACCGTCAAAGACAGAAAGGTGTCGAAGTAAAAAACAAAAACCACAACGTTATTTCTAAGGACGATACGGACCAGGAAACCAAGAAAATTAAGCGTAAAAGGGAACGCCCGAAGAAGACGGTCCCCGACCTGTACACCCTGGAAGCCCCAAATAAAGCCCCTGAGCTAATGCGCGAATTAAAGCTAGCTTTAACCCAAAAGAGCGATAATGGCCTACATATCTTCCATTTCAACCCGTTGTCGAGTAACGACGAGCTTTTTGACGACAACTTCTTCGGTAGCAACGGAGATACCAATCGAACTATCCGAAACATCTACGAATACTAACAAATAGTTAACATGCTAAAGGATAAATACGATGGGATTTTTAAGGTTAAGGATTTAGAACACATTAACTTAAGCAAGTTATCTACCACCTGGAGGCTGTTCGTAATAACGGACGACGGCCTATCCTTAAAGGAAGCTATGGAAAGCCCAGAACGAAAGATATGGCTTAAAGCAATCTTTACTGAAATTAAAAAAAATCTTTCGCGTAAAACCTTTAGGTTTACCCTACTTGGCGAAAAAGCCCGTAGGCACCTTGTGGACGCCAAATAGGTGCTAAGAAAGAAGTATACGTTTACAGGAAAATTAAATAAGTATAAAGCCTGTATTTATACGAAAAGGTTTACCTAACGAAAAGGAATTAACTATAATAAAACCGTAGCAAGTACAGCAAAGGC
The DNA here is from genome assembly GCA_004155945.1 of Monosporascus sp. mg162. NCBI lineage: Eukaryota > Fungi > Ascomycota > Sordariomycetes > Xylariales > Monosporascus > Monosporascus sp. mg162. Next base: position 5,967 of record QJNY01000818.1, read on the forward strand.
TGTACATTAAAGGATTTTGATAACTCTGGCTACCTATTTAAGCTAGCATATATTCCAAATCGACTTTATCGCTACGTATTTAAATAACAAGCTAAAGGAAGATATTTATATAAAGTAATTCCCCATACTAAAAGAATATTTCGATACGTACCCGGAAAACAAAAAAGCATACCGGTTTTTTCCTAAAAAGGTTATCAAGCTAATAAACTTCTTATACGGCTTAAAGCGGGCCGGAACTGTTTAGCAGGAAAAAATTAAAGAAATACTTGCGAAATAAAGCTTTTACCTATTAATTTCGGATGATACGATTTACTTTAACCCCAAAACTGGCTGTATTATCTCCTTATATATCGATAATTTTCTGCTTTTCGAAGCTAATAGATAGTACCTTAAGAACGTTACCAAAAAGATCGCTAAGGACGTTCCCATTAAGGATTTAGAAAACGCGAATTAATACTTAGATATACGGATCGTTCGTTCTTTATCGATTGGCGACGTTAAACTGGACCAGTAACAATACATTAAAAAGTTACTAAAATTAATAAGCCTGGATACCATAAAAAAGGAACCTACATTATTTATTAAGGATTATTTAAAACATATAATAAAATATAACGGTAAAGCTAGTAAAGAAAATATATTCGAATACGCAAGCTTAATAAGGAAATTCAACTTTTCAAGTTGTATTAGCAAATCAAATACAACGTTTGCGACGTCGACTTGGGCCAGGTTTATAAGCAACCCATTCCCAAAACATTAAAAATGTATCAAAAAACTTTTACGGTACCTAAACGGTACAGCAAACCTATTTTTTCGGTACCGAAAGCTAAAACGAAACCACCCGTATCAAAAATACAACAACTTAAAGTTATTTGGAGCGATAAATATAAGCTTTACAGATAACAGCAAATCGACGAAGTCCACAACAGGATATATATTCTTTATAACTAAAGCGCCCGTATCATAGTTTTCAAAGCTACAGGGCGTTATCACAAAATATACCACGGAAGCAAAGTACGTAAAAGCAGGAATAACTACAACGGAGGCAGCTGGAATTAGGAACTTTCTAACAAAGTTAGGATTTATGCCTGATAGTCCTATTCCTATTCTAAAAGATAATACAGGCGCACTTAAGTAGGTAAAGGAAATATAAATATTAAAAAGGAAACGTTATATTCGAATTAAGTACCATTACGTACGCCAGGAGGTCCAGGCAGGAAATATTAACTTCCAATACGTAGAAAGCAAAGACAATCCTGCCGACGGTCTAACGAAGCCATTTAACAAAGCAGATTTTAAACGATTCATATAGAACTTAGGACCAAAGAAAATACAGGATAAGTCAGAAGGCACTTAAGATTTGGTTGGTGCAACGGCTAATGCACAGACCCCATTCGGAAATTGATGCAGAAACTAGGGTTCAATCCCTACACAGATTGGTTGGTTTTGATTTTGGACTTTTGGACTTCCCAGCCGCGGCCATCTGACGCAAGAGAGCGTGTCGGCAATTGGTGCTTTCAGGTGTTGCCGGCTGGCAGGCTTTGTTTGGACCAGGCAGCAGAATGCTGCTTGGGACAGCCTTTGTTTATGGACGATCCTTTGTCAACCAATCGTGTATGTAAGGGCGATTGCCCGCGGACTAGATTTGTCCATTCCTAGAACAAGTAAGAGAACATACAGAGAGCTATGCCAGATTTCTGCATTCGATCACTGTGACTGCTGACAGAATGCTTATATTTTCTTAATATTAGTAGGCTGCGTTTAGTTCTTAACTGCTGATAGCTTTTTAACGTTTATGCGAATTTGTTCTAGTCTGATAATATGTCCTAGGAATTCGATTTTTTCCTTGTGAAAATAGCTTTTTTTCAGTATTAACCAAAAGTTTCGCTTTTTGTAGTACTTGTAAAACCTGATAAATATGTTTTTCGTATTTTTCTTTCGTTTTCAAGTAGATAAGAATGTCGTCGAGGTAGCAGATAACAAAAATATCTAGATATTCTTTTAATACATAGTTTATTATCAGTTAAAAAGTTACTAATGCGTTAATCAATCTCATAGAGGTAACTAGGTATTCGTACGAGTCGTATATTGTTTTAAAAGCTGTTTTTTATTCGTATTTTTTTCTTAATCCGAATTATGTTGTAATTATTTTAAAAATCGATAGCTATAAATTATTTTGCTTTATGTAGGCGATTTTTTATTTTAATAATTGGTAGTAACGGTATTCTGTCTTTGACAGTAATATCGTTAAGTTGTCGATAATCTATTATTAATTAAAGATTTTTCCTTTTCTTCAGTACGAAGAAATATAGGGTATCCAGCTGGTGATTTAAAACCTTATATTATCTTTTTCGAAGCTTGTTTGTTAAGTAATCGCAAAATACATATAGTTTTATATGGTTCAATATATATATCGGATAAAAGGCAGTATTTTTACCAGCTTTAAAAATTATTTCGTAATTTTATTTGTTATGTTTTGGTAATTTGGTATCAAATTCCTTGCTAAATAATTTGTCGTATTTACGCTACTATAAAGGCACTTTAGTTATCTATTTTAGTAGCTTTTCGGACGGTCGTTTTAAATCGTTACTATTTACCTAAATTTTGCTTTAAAGTTGGCGATAATACGTCGTATTTACCGATTATTCCCTTTTTTGGATATTTCGTTTTGCTTTAGATAATAAGGTTTCTACTGTTTCTTTATGCTTATATTCGTTCACCTTATCGATCGAATGTTAAGATTTTTTGTTTTTGGCTTATTGTTGAAAAATAAATCGTAATTTATTTTGCAAGTTTTTAACTAATAGCCGGGTTATATTGTTTTAACCACAGCAAACCTAAAATCATATCGTGATTTCCGATAAAGATAATGTCGAAATTAATAATTTATCTTTTTTTAAGTTACTCTTTTAAAGTACTTAATTTCGCATCGGACCTATTTATTTATAACGAACCTGTTACACAACCACCTAGAAGTGTAATCAGTATCCGAAAGAGGTTTTTGATTTGCAGGTAACAATAAAGCGAAGAATGATTTAGTAATCTGTTCGTTAAAAAAATTTGCGGACTTTTCCTTTAATCGAAGAACGTTACCTTTAATTAAAGACTTAGATTAATATTTAAGGAGCGAAACTAAGTAAATATTATTTACAAAGAAATATAAAAGTTTTATATATTGAAGTGGTGTGGGGTGCAGGAATGGGTGCAGCTACGGCTGCAGCAGCCACTGCAGCTGCTATTGCTAGTTGCAGCTGCTATTGCCAGCCACTGCAGGTACTATTGCAGCCACAGTTTCTGCCTGCTTCCATTTGCTTCACCGCTGGACATCTCGGCAATCTACTCGGCTATGGCAGTAGGTCAGCGATGGTCTATATATTGCTGCTAACCTGACAACTCTTGTATGCAGTTTCTAATAGCATCGAATGGCTCCGTAGATAGTCAAGAAGTCCATCATTCTTCCCAAGCACTGATCAAGATGTTCTGCGTACTGCAACTTCGATGAGACCTGCCCCAATTCAATATCCTTTTTTTTCAGTATAACCTCCGTTTGGTTTCTGTAATATCATTGTAGTGTTTCTGTGATGTCTTTGTGGTGTTTTTATGGGCTCCGCAAAGATTATTCTTGGTACCGATATTTACCCGACCCGAGGTTATTCCCTTTTTTGGTTTTCCGCAGATAACGGGAGATCTTAATCCGTACCACTATTCTCTTTTTTTCGAGATTTTTATCCCTAAAGATAAAATAAATACGTTTTTTTTGCTTTTCGTTACCCTAGATTATTAGTTCCTAGTTAACATTATGTTAGGTTTATTACGAAAACGCGCTAAATCCTTTACCGAAAGTTGAAAAAATTTGGTCTTTTTTATTTTAGATTTTGGATATTTAGTTATATTTTGTAAACGTTGCGAAAATCTGAAACTGGAGTATAAAATGGTTAAAGGACGAAAAAAGAGCCTGTATTGTTATAATGCCAATATGTTTTATAGGGCTATTAATATTTCTCTGAAGTTGTTGCAAAATATCCGGTTCGAAAAGGCGCGAATTAATCGTAAGAAACGGGCCGCTGAAAAAGTATTGTTAAATTTGCAGCAATTATAAATAGAAGTTATGGTTAAGTTAATTAGGTTAAACCGTTAACAAGACTTTTTATAACGTCGGAATGTAAAAATAATTCGCCGCGAGTTTCGTTTCGTAAACGAATTAGAAAAATAAGAAAGATTAAATAAGGAAAAAAAAAATGAAATAGCGTCGTATGGAAACAAAATAAACGTAGCTTGCTTTAAAAATAGACGTTACGGCGGAAACTTTTATTTCTTTCGATTAGAACGGCCCAGGGTTAAACCTGGATACCGGGCTATTATCGCCTGCAACCTTAGCCGTATTAAAGTAGGTCGGTTAGGATTTTGACGGTAAAACGTTTAACCAAGTTCTTTGCGTTCGTTAGGTATTTAAAGGGTTTTTAAGTGTTTTTTTCGTATAAGTAATCCTTTTATTTAATTAAATATTAGACCTTATCTTTAATTATCTTAGAATCCAATATTCGTTTAACTTTGAATTTATCGTTATCTTTTTCGGTTTCCAGATTAGTTTCTAACAAAGCGTTTTTAGGTACGGGTTTAAATAAAGAAATATAGAAAACAAGGTATATTTTTATCGTTTTGGGTAATAACAATCGGTAGTTAATTTTGGAAATAACTTTATCGATTTTAAACGGACCAAAATTTTTAAAATTAAGCTTATTACTGGGTTTTTTTGTTTTGATTTGGGAAATGTTCGAAGTTGCGTTTTGCTTTTGGCGTAGTAAATAAACTTTGTTTTCTTTCGACAAAATTAATCCTTTAATTTTTTTTTTATAATACTGGGTTATTTTTTGTTGAAAAAATCGTAATTTATTCTGTAAGCGGACTTATACTGCCTAGATTTTAGTTATTACCGTTTCTGTTCAAGGAACTTTTGCAGTTAAGTTTAAAGCTTTGTTTAATAGTTGTTTTGGCCGTTAAGTTTTTGCTTAGTAACTATATACCGTTATATATAAAAAAATACCTATATTTTCGTTAATAAAAATATTATAAGCTACTTAAACCAATAAAAAAAGTTTAACCTAATTATCCTATTGGTAATTAAGGTAACTTTTTAAATATTGCTTTAACGTTTAATTTAAACGTTTTGTTTATTTATTTATTTGTAGATAGTATATTGTAAAGAATTTAAGCTTAGCGTTTATTTGCTTAAAAAAGCTGGTACCAAACTTTAATATAAAAAGCTTATTTTTATTTAAGATAATTCTTTTTAGTATTTTATATTTGTCGAAGTAATATCGGATAAAGGCATAAGTTAATTGTTTTGCTGTTACGTTTCCTTTAACAGGTAAGAAGTATTTATACTTAATAAGTTTGTTAACGATTACTTATATTTCATTATATTAAATTCCAATAACGGGATTTTTTGATGAAGGTAAACCGGTAATAAAATTTTAAACAATAATGTTCCAAACCTTTTTTGGAATATTTATAGGCTGTAAAAATTTATAGGGTTTATATCGGGCTGCTTTTGCCTTATTGTAATATTGTAATCTTTAACTACTTATTTAACAATTCGTCGAAATCCTGGAAAGTCGTATTTTTTCTATAATCGTTTGGTAATTTTGAAAATACCTTGATATCCGTATAACGGATTTTCGTAAAACTTTTTAACGAATTGCTTTTGTTAGTTTCGAGGGATGTAAATTTTGCTACAGTACAACAGCTGGTTTTTAGGTTATTTATTTAATTATTGCAATTTTTTTTTACTTTTCTTTATTATAAAAATTTCGGAATTTCGTCAAAAGTTTTAGGGTAAGTTGCTTTAGTATTTTATATAACCGTAAGGTACCGTCCTTAATCTGTTGTAATATTTGCATTCGACGTTTCGGGACCTTGGAATCGTAATTTCCTTTACGACTTAAGATGTTTACTTGGATGTTTTCTTTCCTTTTAATATGGTAAATTTGGAAATTGTATTTCGACAAAAAAATTATTTAAATTTCGTAACGTTTGTTTAGTTTTTAAGTCGTTATAAACCGGGTAAGGTTTTTATAATTCAAGTAAATATCGAAAGGTTCCTTAATTTCAGTAAAAAAAGGTTTTTATTTTTTAAAAATGTTAATAATCGCTAGCAACTTTTTATCGTAGATCTTATATCGGAATTCTGCGTTTCGAAAAGCTTTAAGATAATAAGTTACTGGGTATTACTTTTTATTATCTTTTTGTTATTCCAAAATTGCACCTAAGGTATAATTTGAAGCGTTTATCTTTAAGCGTTTCTATTTGTCGGCGTTAGGCAATTTTATTATTAGCGCTTTAGTAATTTCGTTTTTGAATAGCTGAAAAGCTTCTTTAGTTTCTTTTAGAAGTTCGAATTTTTTTAACATATTTTTTAATAATAAGTTTCGTTAATGGTTTAATAATATTTTTATATCCCTTAATCAAGTTACGTACGTAACCTGTAAATCTTAAGATCTGCCGGATATCGGTAACGGTTACCTTATTAAAGATGGGTTAGTTTTTAACTGCTTTTAATTTAAAATCCTGGATTTGAATTTAACCGGAAATAAGGATAAATCCTAAATAATCTAGTTTTTACGTATGTTATACACTTTTAGCTGAATTAATTCGGATATTTACTTTATTCAAAGCTTTAAAAACTTAAAAAACATACTTTTTATATTTTTCCAGCGTTTTGGAATAAATAAGGATGTCGTCAAGGTAAACAAAAACATATTTATTTAGAAACTTCCTGAATATAATTATAATCAAACGTTAAAAACTGGCGGAGGCGTTAATAAATTCCAAAAGTATTATTCGGTATTCGTAATACCCGTATATTATTCGAAAAGCAGTTTTTCATTCTTTTCCTTCTGCTATTTTAATACAGTAGTGCTCGTTTCGAAAATTTAAGGCGGTAAATTATTTGGCTTTGCTTACGTTTTCTTTCAAGATATTTATTAAAATTAAGGAATATCCGTTTTTAATAATGATATCGTTTAGCTGTCGATAATCGATTACGCGTCGATATACCGGATTTCCATTTTGGTCGATTTTCTGCTTGCCGTCTTTGATTTTAGGTACTATAAGTATAAAATATTCTGCGGGAAATTTGGATAGCTAAATATAACTTTTTTTAAGTTTAACCAAATGCTTTTCCATAAGGCCTTTATCTTTTCTGGATTTATATAGTAAATTTTATAAAGCTTAAGGTAATATCCTTTTTTAATAAGTATGCGATAATCCTATTATTTATATAAAAGCAGTTCGTAATATTTGTATCCTTAAAAAGTCGTTCGAATCGTTGATATTTTGGGGGTATGGTACTTGCAAAGTCTAATACTTTGGTTTTTCGGATTATGTAGCAAACCTTTTTAGACTTTTTCTTTAAAAAAAAGTTGATTCGTAATTCTAAGAAAGCTGGCGAGTTTTTCAGTTAATTAACTGGTTGCTAGAATTAAGTTACGGCATTTCCAGAATAACATCATAATTTGAAATGTCGGCGATATCCAACGTAAAATGCTTTTGATGCCTTTAAATTCATATTGAAAATTTTTCAGTTTTTTTAAAAACTCGTCCGCTATCGTACTGGGAAAGATTTCTATTAACTATCCGTAATTTGTAAGACTTTAGCTTATACTTCCACGGAATGTGGTATTTTTCGGTTACCGCTAGCGAAATAAAGTTACCTTTTGCTCCAAAGTTAATTATAGTTTTAAATATCTAGCTTTAGTATTAAATAAAAATTTCGATTTAGCTTCGTAATTTTTTTCTTGCCTTATATAAGGTCTTAGTTCGTATAATTCCTCGATGCTTTAATTTCGAAGGTCTTTGCCGTTTTTTAACTTCGCGGTTCTGTTCGCTAGAAGGCGTTTTTATTCGCAAGTTTTCTTAACTGCGTATTTGGTACATTTATCGTCCATGCAAGTATACCACTTTCGTTAGCCAATTTAGTATTTTACTTTAGTAATTTTTACTTTTTACGTTTGGAAAGGCTTTCGATTCGAAGTTGAGACTTTTGCAGAGCTTGCTCTTATATCCAGAAGTTTATGCATTAAGCATAGCATAAGCGTATAGTATAAGCAACCCTAAGCAATAGCTTTTTGGCTTTGTGTAACGAACCTGTCATGCATCCACCTGGAGGCATGAGCAGTATCCGAAAGGGGGTCCTAATTTGCAGGTAACAATAGTGCGAGGAATGATTCAGTAGTCTGTTCGTTAAAGAGGTTTGCGGACTTTTCCCTTAATCGGAGAACGACGCCTTTAATTAAAGGCTTAGATTGATAGCTAAAAAGCGAAACTAAGTAGGTACTATATATATAAGACTTCGGTCCATTATATATCCATTCTTCCATAGTAAGTATATCGTGGATCTATGTAATTTAAGTGATTTACCTAAATTACTTAAATCCATTAGATTAATGTTAAGAGCCAAGCTATTCCTAGTCCGAGGTTTAGCCGCATCCGCGTTAGCCTTTAAGAACTTGGCTTCTTTCAGACAAGAACCCCTATTCTTGTAACACTATTTCCCTTTTCTAAGGATCTTTATCCCAAAAATAAGAACCGTAAGTATCCTCCTTAGTAACTGGAAAAAATATAGGGACTTTTTAGCTGATTTTATTATAACAGGCCGTATTTAAAAGGAAAAAAGAAAACCTTGTTTAAATTAGCGTAAAGCTCGCGATAACCGCGTAAATTATATTGAAAAATTCGGTTCCAAAATTATTTTTTGTTCCAATTATGTTCGTTTTGGGGAATTTAAATGTTTCTTTGTGGTCGACGTTTCGAGTTATAGTTGTTATACCCGTCGTTAGCGTTCGGTTTGTGACGTCCTAGACATGAACTCCTTAGTAAAGATAAGGGAAAAGTAAGATCGTTTGCAAAAGAAGTAACGGGAAATGGAGGATACCTTAATAGCTTACTAAGAGTCTGCCGAGGAAAGAATAAGAGAGCTTATTAGTCGGTTAAAATTCTTACGTTTCCAGCAGGATGTTTTGAAAAAAAAGGCCTTTGCCATTTTGAAAGAAGGTTACGAGTTGGATTAATTGGAAAAGCAAAAAAAATTAGAAAAGGAGCAGCGTTGCACGGAGGAAAAGCAAGTACGGCTTGCTTCTAAGATTAACGCCAACACGGAAGCGTCTGCTTTTTTCGATTGAAGCGCCGAGGGTTTGGATTTAGGGGTTGGACCACTGTTGCCTGCAACCTTGGCTGCGTTAGAGATGGTCGGTTAGGATTTTAGCGGTAAAACGTTTTAACTAAGTCCTTCGCATTCGTTAAATGCTTAAGGAGTTCCCAAGTATTATCTTCGGGTAGGTAATCCTTTTATTTAACTAGGTACTGGATTTTGTTATTAACCATTTTTAAATCCAGTATTTTTTCGACTTCGTATTCGTCGGTATTTTCCTCGATTTCCAAGTTCGTCTCCAGCAGGGCGTTACTGGGTGCCGGTTTTAGCAGGGAGATATGGAAGACAGGATATATCTTTATTATTTTGGGTAGCGATAGTTGATAGTTGGTTCTAGAAATAACTTCGTTAACTTTAAACGGACCGAATTTTTTGAAATCGAGTTTATTATTAAGTCTTTTGGTTTTAATTTGTAAGATATTTAAGGTCGCGTTTTGTTTTTGGCGTAACAGGTAAATCTTATCTTTTTTTGATAGAATTAGTCCCTTAATTCTTTTTTTGTTGTAATATTAGGCCATCCGTTATTAAAGAAACTGCAGTTTAATTTTAAGGCAAATTTGGATAATTTTAATTTTAAATATTATCGTTTTTGCTTTGGAAGTTATTAAGGTAATTTTCGGAATTTTACCGAATAATTACTTTAGTCGTTATATTTTTACGTTTTGTCCATATACGGTTATGTAAGGTAAAATGCCTATATTTTCGTTAATAGATATATTGTAAATTACTTATGTTAATGGAAGTAGCTTTACTTAATTATTTTGCTGGTAATTAACATAACTTTTTAAATACTGTTTTAGGGTTTGGTTTAGTCGTTTTATTTATTTATCGGTTTAGGGGTAATATGTTATAAAAAATTTAAATTTAGTACTAATTTATTTAAAAAAGCTGGTACCAAATTTGAAAGTAAATAATTTATCTTTATCTGAAATAATTCTTTCTGGGATTCTATATTTGTCGAGATAATGTTTTACGAATACGTAAGCCAACTGCTTTATTGTCGTATTTCCTTTAAAAGGTAAAAAGTACTTATATTGAGTGAGTTTGTTAACGATTACCCATATTCCGTCGTACTGAACTCCGGTAACGGGGTCCTTAAATAGGGGTAAGCCGGTAATAAAATCCTAAGTTATAATATTCCATGTTTTATCTGGAATTTTTATAAGTTGCAGCAATCCGTATGGTTTATAGCGAATTACTTTGGCCTTGTTGCAAACGTTGCAGTTCTTAATTACTTATTTGACGGTTTTTCTAAGTTCTAGGAAGTCGTACTTTTCCTAAAGTTACTTGGTTGTTTTGAAAATTTCTTGATATTTATGTAACGGGTTTTCGTAAAATTTTTTAACAAACTGTTTTTATAATTTTCGTAGGACGTAAATTTTTCCGTAATATAGTAGCTAATCCTTAGATCGTTTTTTTAATTGTTTAACTTTTTTCTGCTTATTAGAATTATATAAGTTTTTAAATTAAGCCAAAAGTTCGGAAGTAAGTTTCTTTAATATTTTATATAACCGTAAGGTACTTTCCTTTATAAATTGTAGTATTTACATATATCGTTTGGGGATTTTGATATCGTAATTTCCTTTTCGGTTTAAAATATCCGCCTGGATATTTTCTTTACCCTTAATATAGTAAATCTTGAAATTAAATTTAAATAAAAAAATTATCCAATTTTTATGTCGCTTATTAAGGTCCTATATCGTTATAAAATAAGTAAGATTTTTATGGTTAGAATAAATGTTAAAAAATTCCTTAGTTTTACTAAAATAAGGTTCTTATTTTTTAAGTACTATAATAATTACCAACAATTTTTTGTTGTAAATAAAGTACCGTAATTTTATATCTTTTAAAGCTTTAAAATAATAAGCAATTAAATGTTACTTTCCGTTATCTTCCTATTGTTTTAAGATTACTCCTAAGGCTTTATTTAATGTATCGGTTTTCAGCCGTTTTTTTTTTATTATAATTAGGTAATTTCATAATAAGGACGCTGGTAATTTGGTTTTTAAGTATTTACATTATTTCTTTAGCTTCCTCTGGGAATTCGAATTTTTTTCCAATATACTTTTTGGTAATAAGGTTCGTTAAGGGTTTGGCGATTTTTCCGAAATTTTTAATCAAGCTGCGTACGTAGCCCGTAAATCTTAAAAATTAACGGACGTCGGTGACGGTCGCTTTATCGGGGATCGGCTAATTCTTAATTACCTTTATTTTAAAATCTTAGATTTAAATCTATCCTAAGGTAATAATAAAGCTTAAAAAGTCCAGTTTTTAGGTGTACTATACGCTTTTCTCGGCATTAACCAACAGGTTTACTTTTTCGAATACCTTCAGTACTTAAGCGACATGCTTTTTATATTTTTTTAAGGTTTCAAAATAAATAAGGATATCGTCTAAATAAATAAATACAAATTTGTCGAGAAATTTTCGTAAAATAATTATTAACATATATTAAAAACTAGTAAGGGTATTAATAAATCCTTAAGGCATTACCTTATATTCGTAAAGTCCATGGATTATTTTGAAAGCGGTTTTTTACTTTTCGCCTTTAGCTATTCGGACCAAGTAGTATCCGTCCGGCAAATCCAACGCCGTAAACCATTTAGCCTTATTAATATTTTCTTTCATAATATCCATAAAGGTAAAAAAATATCTATTCTTAATAATAATATCGTTTAATTGTCGGTAATCGTGAACTTTTCGATATATAAGGTCTCCATCTTTATCAATTCGAATCCTTTTATTTTTTATCTTTGGTATTATCATAACGGGATATCCCGTAAGAAATTCAAATTCTTAAATATACCCGCGTTTAAGGTTTCGTTATAAACTTTTTTACAAGGCCTTGGCCTTTTCCGGATTCATATAGTAAATCTGGTAAAATTTTGGATAATGTCCTTTTTTAATAAGAATCCTATAACCCTATTAATTATAATCGGGTAATTCTTTTCGTATTTATTCTTTAAACAATCTTTTAAACTTTCGGTACTTAAAAAGTATCTTAACAGTTAAGTTTATCATTCTAACTTTTTAAATCAGGTAACCGATTTCTTGGAATTTTTCTTCCGAAAAAACGGTAAAGTAGTTCCAAAAAAGTTTCTGGGTTTTCCAGTCGATGTAAAGGTTGCTAAAACGGAGCTACGGCATTCCAAGGATAATGTCGTATCCTAAAATGTCGGCTACGTCCAGCTTAATTTTTTCTAAATATCCCTAAATTTACACTAAAAGCTTTCCCGTTTCCCTAAAAACTCGTCCATTTTTATACTTAAACAAACTTCCGTCGACTGTAAGTAGTTTATACGATTTCAACTTGTATCTTTAAAGGATCCGATATTTTTCTACAATTAATGGTAAAATGAAGTTTTTTTTTTGCTTCTGAATCGATTATGGCTTTAAATATTTTGTTCCCGTACTGAAAAAGAATCTCAATCTGGCTACGCTATCCAGTTTTTGCCTTATATAAGGTCTTATAAGTTGGAGCTCTTCGATGCCTTAATTTCGAAAGCCTGCGTAATTTTTTAACTTATTAATTTTGTTAACTAAAAGGCGTCTCTATTCTCGGGCCTTCTTAACTGCATATTTTAAATACTTATCGTCCATATAAATAAACCATTTTCTTTTACTAATCTGGCAAACTAATTTTAAAATTCTTACTGTCGATGTTTAAAGGGGTTCTAATTTTAGGGGTAAGATTTCCGAAAAACTGGCTCCCATATCCAAGATTTTATGTATTACATATAATGTAAGGGCATAACATAAATATCTTTATATAATAGCTTTCCGGCTTTAGGCCGATTCAAGGTAAAGGTAATAAGATCGGGGATATTTTGGCCATTTAGGTATCTTAATGCATCTACATTTATCGTTAAGTTCAGTAAGTATTTCTTTATCCCATCCAGGCCAATAGTTATAATCTTTTTTAGCGCGGAAGTGGGTTAAATAGTTATCGTCGTAACATGCAGAAAAATAAAGCAGGTCATAATCATGGACGGGTTTTGAATTCGGCGTACCCGGGCGAATTAGTTCCTTAACTTCGGGGGCCTTATCGGCTTTTAAAAATGTTAGATCGTATATCACTGTATTAAGGCGCAACTGGCCGTGTTTATCGTATATTCTACACCGTTGCTTATTTAGATAACAAACGCATCCTAGCCTTATAGCTATCCTAGATGTTTTTTGTCCGGGATAATATCTGCAAGCTTTAATCGTTCGATTTTAACAAATCGGATAACGTTCGTACTCTAGGTTACCATTTTGTTCGTAGTATATAATTGTAATAGTAAATTCTCGCTGGAAAAAAGTAAAATTAACTTCCCTTTTTTCCTTACTTTTACTGTTTGATTCTTGTTTAGTTATCTTAACCTTTTTCTGGGATTAAGAAATCCCTCCTTTCCTAAAATCCCTCTTTGCTGGAGAACGACATTTGCTTTTGTAATAACCTTTCTTGCCACAATTAAAACATTTAACATTCGACTTGTCTTTCCTGGGCTCCTTTAAAGCAGTATTTACTTCCTTTTAGGATCTGCCCTTAGTTCTATCCCTTTGGAACTTGCTGCTTAAATTTTGGTTATCTTTCCTTTTATCGGATTTTTTTTTTCCAAATATCTTTCGAAGGTACGTCGATCGGCAATAATAATCTTGTTAATGTAATCCTGAAAGGGGCCAGTTTTAGGTACTCTATATATCTCATCCTTAACTTGCAACTTTAAACCGTTATAAAAGGGATAAAACAACGCGTTTTCTGGAAGATTGGAAATTAAAGTAAGGCGATTAAACTTAATCGCATATTCGGCTGCTGACTTAGTTTGCTGAAAAAAATGCAATTATTCGACCGTATGTTATTTTCTGTCGGAATTTCCAAATAAGGCTCGCATCCTTTCCTTAAAATGTTTATAGTTGCCGAAAACATAATTAATCAAGTCGGAAAATTAATTAAGGTAGTTTACAAGGTAATCGTTTATAATAGGTTTAAACTACAAAAAAACTTTTCCAGCGAGCGGCTAAAGAATAGCTATCACCTTTTGATAATCCTTCGTTAGGGGATTCTTATGAGGCTTAGAGTAGAGTCTAGCCTAAACCAAAAATCCTTCCATATCCGTAGTTCCGTTATAAGGCTTTAAAAGGGTTAACTTGTAACCTTTAACTTCCGGCATTCCATAATAACTGAAAAGGGGAACTATACCTTCGCGAATCTTATTTGCACCAAACAGGGGTAAGGTTAAGGATCTTTGTTGTCGGGTAAGTTTAACATTTCCGTCTTTTAAGGTCCTAACTTTTTTCGCAAGGATGTTTAGTCTTTTATTAATAGTAGGTTCTCTTTTTTTACCTTTTTGTTCGGCCGGTTAGTTTTTTTCCTTTTCCTTCGCCTTAAATCTATAAACTTCTATAGTATCTTTTAGTAAAACGGGTTGTTGCAAAGGTTAAAAGGAAGATTTTCCTTAAGATCGGGTAAAAGGTAATACCATGTTATTAATTAAGGAAAAAATTTCTTTAATAGGTAATAAATCGTTTAATTTAGTTACTAACCCCTTACTGATTAATAACGGTAATCGAATATGCTGTCTGTTTTCTGAACGTCGTTCTGTAATGTTGTTTTTATTGCGTTTAAAAGAGCTTATGCCCAATTAGGCCTTGAATCATTCGTCGACTATTAATTAAGGAACTATCAAAATGTAACGAACCTGTTATGCATCTACCTGGAAGCATAAGCAGTATCCGAAAGAGGGTTTTAATTTGCAGGTAACAATAATACGAAGAATAATTTAGTAGTTTGTTCGTTAAAGAAGTTTGCAGACTTTTCCCTTAATCGGAGAACGACGCCTTTAATTGAAAGCTTAGATTAATAGCTAAAAAGCGAAACTAAGTAGGTGCTATATATATAAGAATTCGGTCCATTATATATCCATTCTTCCATAGTGAGTGTGTCGTGGATCTATGTGATCTAAGTGATCTACCCAGATCACTTAGATCCATTAGATCAATGTCAGGGAGCCAAGCCATTCCTGGTCCGAGGTTTAGCCGCATCCGCGCTAGCCTCCAAGAACTTGGCTTCTTTCAGACAAGAACCCCTGTTCTTGTAACACTTTGATCCGAATCGGGGTGCAAATAACAAAATCGAAGGTATTCGGGTTATTGGGGGATTTCGATACATCTGCAGTCGTTATTAGGCTTTGTAAGGAATTTTTCGTCCCAACCGGGTTAATAATTGTTATTTTCCTTTGCTCGAAAGTAAATTAGATAGTTGTTATCGTTGCAGGCCGAGAAATGGAAAAGTCCGTACCTATTAATAAAGCCCTGTTCAGGGGCTTCGGTTTTAATGTATACCGCCCGTTTTGGGGGTTTGCTGGATTCAGGGGTTTTTTGCCCGTAGTTGTTAAATTCTGGGCGCATCTGGCCATATTCGTAATATATCTTACATTTCTGTAGATCTAAATGACATTCGCATCCTAGCCCTATGGCTACCTTGGAAGCTGGTTATCTAGGATGATATTTGCAAGTTTTGGCTGTTTGATTCTAGCAAATCTGGCAACGCTCGTACTCTGGATCGCCGTTTAGTTTATAATAGGTCGTCGCGATGGTATATTCCTGCTAGAAAAAAGCAAAATTAATTTCCTATTTTTTCGTTTTTATTATCTGTTTCTTGTTCGGCCGCTTAAACCTTTTTTTAAGGAACCCCTTTTTTTCTGGAGTTCCTTTTCCCTGGGGAACGATATTCATCCTTGTAATGGACTTTTTTGCTATAGTTAAAGCATTTAATATTCGACTTATTTTTTTTAAGCTTCCTGGAAGTGGTATTTGCTTCCTTTTGGGTTCTATCCTTATTTTTGCTTCCTTGGAATTTGCTGCCGGAACTTCGATCGTCCCTTTTTCTATTGGACCCTTTTTTTTCCAGGTACTTATTAAAGATACATCTATCGGCAATAATGGCCTTATCAGTATAATCTTGGAATAGCTTTATTTTAAGTACCTTATATATTTCGTCCTTAACTTGTAACTTTAGGCTATCGTAATAAGGGTAAAATAAAGCACTTTCTGGAAAGTAAGAGGTTGCTGCAAAACGATTAAATTCCGTTATATACTTAGCCGTTAATTTTGTTTGCTGGAAAAGGTGCAGCTTTTTAACGGCATTTAACTGCTTATTTGGGTTTTTAAACAAGGTTCGTATTCGTTCTTTTAAATACTCGTAGTTATTAAAAATATAATTGGTACGGTCGGATAATTCGTTAAAGTAATTTTCGAAGTAATTCTTTATAATTGGCTGGAACTATTAAAAACCCTTTTCTGCGAGCTGTTAAGAAATGGCTAATACCTTTTAATAGTCTTCCTTTAGAGAGTTTTCGAAAAACTTAAGGTAAAATCTGGCTTAAACCAAGAATTTTTCCATATCTGTGATACCGTTATAAGGTTTTGCGAAGGTTGGCTTATAGCCCTTAACCTTTAGTATTTTATGATAAGTAAGAGGTGGAACAGTATTTTCACGGAATTGACTCGCGCCGAATAAAGGCAATATCGAAAACCTTTACTGTCGAACAAGTTTAGCATTTTCCCTTTTTACCGCCTGGAGTTCAAGTTATTAAGATACGCAGCTTGTCGTTAATCGTAAGTTCTCTTTTTTTGCCTTTCAGGCTGTCAGATTCTTTTTCTTCCTTTTCCGGTTCGTTTTCTTCGACTTTAATCCTTTTTTTAAAAGCCCAAAAGGGTTGTTGCTAAAAGGAAGAAGGTTTTTCTTGAGACCGAATAGTAGAGGGGGCTATGTTGTCGATTAAAGAAAAAGAACTTTTTTAATAAGGAGGAGGGGGGGGGGGGGGGGGG
>QJNY01000080.1:0-27644 GCA_004155945.1 Monosporascus sp. mg162
TAACCCTAACCCTAACCCTAACCCTAACCCTAACCCTAACCCTAACCCTAACCCAAGTATAAACCCGAATATCTTTGCTGGGATCCACACTTGGAAAGCCGGAGATGGCGCCCTGCAACACTTGCGCTGGCTTAGGAAAAAAGGGTGGCTTTGATTGCACTGACTGCGATAGGAACGGAGTTTAAAAAGCATAAAAGTGCCCTACTCGCATGCTGTGGACGAGAATCTACAGAAACTGTCAGCTAGCAGGGGGTGCACTAGCACCCCATATACGGAAAGGCTTTTTCTGATCGGAACATATAGATTCCGTAACTAGACTCCATAAAATGAGAAGTGCGTGCTCTAAAGCATCTGCAGCTAGTTATCCAATACAATATAACTAATGTCCCCTATATCTGACAATTAAAAGTCTTATTCGCTTAATTCGTGTTATTTATTAATTGATTAACTGTAATTAAGACGATATAAGCTATACATTAGTAGCAATTATCTATATGCTTTATTAGCCATAATAACGACCGTACCGTCGACGTCCGCAATTATCTATACCGGTCCTAAAGATTAGGACATATTTAAGGACGAATTTAAAACCAAAACCAAGGGATATAACCTATAGGATAATATTAATCCTAATCAAAACGTTTTATGGCCTGTTAAACTTATAATACCAGTTATTACTTTTTATTTAAAAAAACGAATTCGTCCTTAAACGCGAACTAATATCCCGACCATTATAACCTTATCTTTATCCTTATCCTTCGGAAAAACTACCGAAAAAATCGATTATACGAATTATCCAATAAATACTTTCGAGAAAACGACCGAAGGTAAATAAGCCTATAATTAAAATTTTACAACTTATACCTATTTAAACAGGGAATATAAAACCTTTCGAAAACACTTTAACGAATTCATAAAATGGGTTTTTAATAACGTTTCCTTATTAATTAAGCAAATTTACTTAAGCCCAAATGACGACCTTAAGGGTTAGTACGTTCAATTATAACAATTAGGAAAGGTTTACGACAGCCGATTACTTATAAATATTAAACGGGAATACGAAAAACGATTAAAGTAAATTCCGAAAACCGTTAAGAAATTTAATAAATAAATAACGAAATAATAGGAAATTATAGCTTAAAGCTAACGTTACGGGATTTCCGAAATAACTATGTTAATTACCTGGACGAATTAGTTATATATAACAGTAATGCCGATTATGCCTAATTAATCGAATTTATTTATGTTTTTTAAATAGGATAAAATCGAAAAAGGAACGATTAATTACCTAAAAATTAGGGCTAATTTTTTAAACTACTAGATTATAACGAATTTACAACAGTTAACAAAAAACGTTAAAGTAACGTTTCCGACCTTCTATAAAGCCCTAATAAACCTTTTTAATTAGGACGATTTTAATTAAAAAAAATTAAAGGATATTAACAACTAATTACGTAATAGGACTTTTACCAAAAGGCCGAAACGAAGTAATCGTAAAAGTTCTTAAGCGAACCGAAACACCAGTAATAACAGACGGAAGCGTTAAAAGTTAAACGTATAAAGGACCCGGTACAAAACGTACTTAAACTTTGGGAATACGTTACCTTAATGCTATTACGCGTTTTTTAACAAAGCTTTAGCAAAGTTTAAACTTAATAAGGGAATTTCACCATTAATTTAAGATCGGATTGCTTTTAATTAATCCTTAAAGAAAAAGATTAACCGTCTGTCGAAAACTATAAAAAAATTAATTACTTAAGAAATAAATTAATTCTTAAAAGAAGTAAGACGAATATTAGCGTATTTCTTGATTTTTGATTAACGTAATGTGATAAGTATTACGCCTTACCATTTAAAGAATTCGGTTATTTTGGATTTAAGGTTTATTATATATATTTTTAATTTAATTAATAGGTTCTTAAATTATAGAACAATTATCCAAGGCGAAGGTATGTACGTAAAGAACAGTTTCGTTCCGATTAAAGGATATAAAAAAATAAATATATTGCTTTAAAGCCTTAAAAGCTCCAAACTGCTGCGTTTATATAATGTGGCCTACTGCGAAAATTTCGCATGCAACCTAATATCTTTCCGGCAGTTTCGAAAGAAAAGGTATTAGTAGGATAACCGGGGAACTAACAACTTTATTCGAGATAAATATAATTAAATAATTATTACGTTAATAAACAGGTTTAATTAGTTCGTTATCGAAAATATTAACGTAATAACTACCTATGCAGCCTTTACAGCTCATAAACGAAACGTTAACTTATATACAGCGAAATTACTACGAATCGGTAACGGTACAATATAGCACTTAAAATTAAAATACTTAAGGCCCGAAATAATCGCCTAATTGCAGTTTTATATAAAAAGAATCCGCTTAAAAGGTTTTATAATAATCGAATACTAAGTATATAACAAAGCGAAAGCTAAAAGGCAAATACGCCGCAAACCGAAAAAAGGAACTTCCCGATTAGGATAGCGAATTGCCATCGACTTTACAGATTTCGAAAAAGACCCTAAAGAATATAAATATGTTATATTTGCAACTGATAAATACTTAAGATATATTTAAAATATTTATTTAAAAATTCGAAAGCAAAATATATTAATTATAACGTTTCGATACTTTTTAGGGGTTTTAAAAAACCAGGATAAAGTTTTTTCATAAATATTCGAATGCGATAACGAGATTTTAAAAAATTACTAGTTTCGAAATATGCTTTAATCGTTTCTTTTCAGTATTAAACTTAAGCCCTTAATACCGCATACCTAGGCCTAAAACGGGGGTACAAAGCGTTTAAAGGGTATAATTAAGAAAAAAGCGACTACGATACAAAGTAACGTTAAATTACTTTCGTTTTTGATCGTATACATTTTCAAAGCAGCAGTATATTTATACAACCGTACCTTTAAATACGCACCTTTTTGGCAAAGCTTATACGAGGTTTTCTAAATTTATTTGGCGTATAAAGACGGCGTTACAGTACTTAATCGGAAGCTTTAATAGGCCTACCTGAGAATATATAACTGTATGGCCTATACTATAACAACTGGTGCTATAAAGAAAAAATAAAAACTTCAGAAACTAAACCCTAAGATATGGATTAGGTTTTTCGTCGGCTATCGATTTACGAATATTTACGAAATCTGGAACTTATTAATTAATAAAATTATCGCTATTCGAAACGTACTGTTTAACGAGAAGGCTACCTTTTTAGGTAATATTAAAAACCTAAAAAACGACCTTTTACACGTTATAAAAAAAAAGTTACAAAAGCTAATGCGATAAGTAAAACTACCTAATTAAAGCTTTAACTACCTAAATGTACAAATACAAAAAGAAAACGAAAACGTAAATAAAATATTTAGCTACCGGTTGGATAAAAAAGGTAGTTTTAAAATAATACAAGCGTACGAAACGTACGGAATAAAAAAAAATAACCTTATTCGCATAAAATTAATTACCCTTATATAACCGTTATATTCGAACTATTTCCGTCCTTTGGCCCATTACCTTTATTAACGTTTACTTTAATAACTGTTATAATTAATGCCAGCGGAAATAATAAAGGTAACCTTAAGCTTTTATCGTTTTATTTAACCCAAAGTAACGGTAAAAAACAAAGATACTTTACGGGTTATAAACGTAAGCTTCCCGTATATTCCGCGTCGAAAAGATAGTTATCGGTACGATTACAAAATATAAAAAGCAGCGTTTAACGCAAAACGATTAACTTACTTCATTAGTACGATCGATAATTGGCCAGTAAACTGCAGAAATTTAGGAAAAATAATTATCCGAAATACGCGTTATTTTAATCGGAAAAGTTTCGATACGAAAATACATAAAATCCTTAAATTGCGAAACCGGGTACATAAGCGCGATTTACCGCCACTGTTGCAAGGCTATAAAAAGCTAAATATATACCCGTTAAGGGAATTATTTCGTAAGGCCGAAAAAGCTTACTTATAAAGCCATAAGAAAATGCAATCTTAAAAAGTTATTAATTAGTTTGCTGCTAAAAAGAAATAAGTTTTAAAGGGCATATAAATATATATTTACAAGTTCGATAAGCATAACTGGTTACAAAAATTCAAGGTACGTCTCGTCGTACGGGGCAATTAATAATTAAAAAACGTTTGTAATAATATATACGTATTTACTTTAACTGGAAAGTTATTTAAAACTTTAATCGTTATCGCGGTTAACTTCGACTTAAAGCTTAAGTAATATAACGTTATAAACGCTTTCGTTAACGCTAACTTACCTTATAAAGTATATATAAAAATACCCTTAAAATACCCGCATGGTAATAAGATTTTCCTAACTAAGAAGGTATTATATAAATTAAGGGAATTACCTTTACTTTAATAAAAGGAATTTACTGGAACGCTTAAGAATTTAGGATTTAATCCTGTTCCTTATAAACCTTATTATTTTATTCTTCGTAAACGATATCGTTACGGCGTACCGCAAAAAAAATTAAAACCTCGTCGATTAGGTAATTTAGCAAATAAAGGAACGATATACACTTACAAAGGGTAAGGATTTATAATAATTTTTAAGTATCGAAATAATTAAAAACAAAGTTAAAACAAAAATCTCGTTTTCTTAATTTGATTTTATAAATAAACTGGCTAACTTAATTTAAAAAAAAATCTAAATAACTTTCTAAATACGCTAATAACGAACGTTAAGTTAATGCCGAATTTTAATCTGGCTTATTTAGGGTTTGTTAATAAATATCAAAAAAAGATCGGTTTTATCCTGTACGTAGCAGTTAATACGCGACCCGATATAACCTCTACGGTATTTCGATTTGCCCGATTTAACTTAAACCTCAACGACGTATATTATAAAGCTGCCGATCCGGTTATATTATACCTGATCGGGACCAAAATATTAACGCTACAGTTCGGGGGTAAGGATTCGTTAAATACTTAAAACGACGTTTTATTTGCGGATAATAAGACCGATCGAAAAAGCTTTTAAGCTTATATTATAAAGTTATTCGGAAAAGTAATAAAATGGCAGGTAAATAAACAGGATATAATAGTTATTTTTATAACAGAAACGGAATTATTATTTTTTGCGCAAGTTACAAAAGAAACTTTATTTAGTTTTCGACTGATTAAAAAATTAAGAATTACCTTAGATGCTGGACCGTTAAATATATAATATGATAATCGACAAATTATTCGGCTTATTAACGCCGACGTCGCGCTATTATAAACGAAGCTGCGGTATGTAGATATACATAATTACTGGTTGAGAAAAGCCGTAAAAAAGAATATAATTAAAGTGGATTATACGTTTACGGGCAATATATTAGCTGATAAATTAATTAAGGCCTTATTACGAAAACTTTTTAAGCATTTTAAAGAACAGTTAAGATTAATAAATGTTACGGAAGCCCTTAACCGGCGGAGGAACAACCTGCGAATGATTTCAAAGGAGGAATTGGTTAATTAGGAGGATTCGATCGCCGGAGAAGAGGTGAAATAAAACGCTGCGGCTTTAGAAGGTGATAAAGTGTAACAGTTAACGCCGTAACTGCGTCGAGGCGTTAAGGGGGTGTATCAGCTAGCAGGGGGTGCACTAGCACCCCATATACGGAAAGGCTTTCTTTGATCAGAACATATAAATTCCGTAACTAGACTCCATAAAATGAGGAGTGCGTGCTTTAGAGCACCTGCAGCTAGTTATCCAATACAACATAACTGATGTCCCTTATATCTGACAGAAACATTTTTTCTAAACGGAAGATGGTCGGTGGCAGGATCTTAAGCATGGAGGTAACGGGGTTAATTTGCAAATGAACATCGGATATAATCGTCAAAGCAGTTATATTGTAATATCGCAAAGCTTATAATTATTGTTTTAATATTATGGATTTAACGTTTACTTTCTTATGCCGACCGAGATATTTCCTAAATAAATACGTTTGCTACCTTAAAGGAGATGATTTAATAAGGTTAAAAGACGTAACGAGCTTAACGTCTTAAGCCGTTTAACTTAATAAGTTACTTAAACGCATTATAATATATAAATATTTATTTTTTCTATAATAAGAGTACTAGCTTATAATACAACTTGGTTATCCAGATTATCTTCGGCTTTCGCCTACGAACTTTTTCTACGTCGGGGAAACCCTTTACATCCGTTTACTAACTGGCTAAGCCTTTTAGTTATAATATTAAATTACCGTAATACAACATAAATCGTGCGATTAGGTTTTATAGTTTGTTAATTACCTTAGCTATTATAGCTTTTACGCCGTATATCGAAAATGTTATCGATCGAAGCCTTATTAAAGTGCAGCTACTTCTTAAAAAATATGCTATATAAAAAAGGTATTTTTATTAAAACGTAAAGCTTAATTCGTACATATTATTATTATTATTATTAAATACCTTAAGCTGCTTAGAAAATTAATGTTGTTATAGGTTTTAGGTTAAATTAATTTTAAATAAGTTAGGTTAAAGTTAATAAAAGCGTATTTTAAGCGTATATTCGTTTAAAAAAATACGGTCTTTTTATAACGGCCTGGAAGATAGGTGGGTTATATAGGTATGCTATTTCGAAAAACTGGTTTTAATTATCGAAAAAGATTTCGAAGCTAACAATTATACGTTTTTATAAGATAAAAATCTGCAAATAAAGCTAAACGATATAAAAGGTATAAAGTTTATTATATACATTAACGTTTTATTATTTTAATTTGGTTAGCGTAACAGGCTAACCGGATTAACATTAGTTAAGTTATAAATTGTAAATATTAATAATAAGAACAATTTATTCCGGCTGATAATTTAATTTTTAAAAATGTACCTTTTTCGTAACACAAAAACGGTCGAATTTTCGTACTTTATTTTTAAGCTGGCTTACTTTTGTAATTATATTCCATAAGTAAAGTACCTTACGTCGATGTCGTAATTTTACCTAAAACTAACATATTACTTTTTTCTTTTTTAAATTCTTTTATTACTTTTTCCATTTTAAAAGCCGCCTACTTAACTTTTTTAATAAATTTACCGTTTACCTTTTGCTATATTATGTTTTGTAAATTCGGGATACCTTGGAATAAAGTTGCTCGACGCCGAAATTCCTTTCGAACCGAGCCATGTTTATAATATATCGAAATCGAAAGTATTTATTATTCCCTTTTAGCATAAATTATTGCGAACGCCCCAAGCTTACTTATATAACCGGTATTTAACGTATCGTTATTTAGTATATCATTTAAAAAAGTTCGCGTAACGTTAATTAAATTTGTTCTTATTAACTTCCGATTAAAATTATTAAAAATAAGTTTATTTATATTTTGTATTTGCTAAATTAGATAAACTTTACGCGTATAACTTTTGCCGAAATAATAACTATAAATAAGTTTAATAAAATATGGTAGTAATGTAATTATACTGAAACCAAAGATTATTATAAGTATAATCCGGTAATTTTAAATAAAAGTGCTACTATTATAAAGGCTACCGATTAAAGCCCGGCGTAACGGTAACCGGTTTCCTTTTATTAAGAAACGGCGAAAAAGATTAAATGTAAATACTTAACGGTGTTTTATAAAAAAATCCAAGGTAATTTGTTTAACTTCCGCCCATAATGTAATTATAAACGGGTAAATTTATAAATACGACCAAATATTACCGTAAAGTAACGATAAAAATATATATTAACCTATATCAAGGTTTAACGGCCGTAATAAAGGCAGTTTTATTTAAACGGACCTAAAATTATATCTAATTAAGGCTTAAAGATTTGGGTTTTTCCATTATTTGTTTCGATAAATTGCATTTTTATACTGGATAAAAAAAAAACATATCGAGATTTTTATAAAGGTAAATACGATTTAATTAGGGAAAATTGGGATAAATAATAAGTATTTATATATTCTAACGGCTCTCCCTAGAGGAGACGTGACCGTGTAGACAAAATTGGATAAAATGATAGATTACTACCTTAATTCCTAGGCTTCACTAAACCCATCCCTTTCGCAGACTGCCTTGTCCCGTTCTTATCCGCGTCGATTCTTGTCGAAATTCTGGACGGTTTTCGCAATCCGGAGCAGCCGGGCAAACTATCGCTCGTAGTTCTCCATGCATCGTTCCATAATCTGAACTTCGAAGTTGTTAAGCCGGTTACCGCCTTTCCTTTCCAGTTCCTTTTCCAGTTTCGCCAATACTTTGGTCATGATCGTTATATTTTCCGCTATATATTTTTGCAAAGATCGATTTTCGTTATTTTCGCGAATCAAATCGTATCCGAAAATTAACAATCGAAGTCGATCATTTTGGGAAAGATTTTTGAGATCGATAGTGGTGTCGATGGTTTTAGCCCGTCCGGTAATTTTGTGCGAATTATGTACCGTTAAGACGACAGTTTCTGTGGAAATCCTGCGGTTACGGATTACCGGTATCGTATATTCGGATTTGCGCGGTATACTGTCTTGGGTAACTCGAGAAGGTGTTTTGATGCCAAGTACTCTTCACCTGGTTATCGTGCTGATATTTCCCTTTTAGGCGTGAGGACGATCGAGCCGTAAGACTGGCGAGGGCTCGGAAAGATGCCGGCCTTTTATACGTAGTACGGCGCAGTTAAAGTTTATTATCAAGGTTTGCTTTTAAGGTTTATCCTTAAGGTTTACCGTTAAGGTTTATCTTTAAGGTTTATTTTTAAGGTTTATCCTTAAGGTTTACCGTTAAGGTTTGCCTTTAAGGTTTATTTTTAAGGTTTACCGTTAAGGTTTATCCTTAAGGTTTACCGCGTAAAGCTTAACATTTCCTGAGTTATATTGACCATGCCGAACCGTGGAGCCAGCGGGCATAAGGTTCACCAGAGTCGAAGCTTATCGGCAATTACGCATCAGTCGGTTTCAAAGTGAGGCTCTATGGAACTGAGGTATTAATCTATCCTAACCGTGAAAACCATTGATTAGTTATCGTGTTCGAAGGTACTGGGTATAGTATCTATCGTGCAAATTATATCGTGTAATAATTTTCTGTGTATTTGGCTCAGCCTGGAAAATAAGGCTTGAACCTATTCGACCTTGCATATATTCTAACGGCTGTTAAAATAATTAAGGATTAATATAAACGCAGAAAAATTTCAAAATACTTATTTCGAAAAACCGGTATGAAAAAAATTATTAAAACATAAATTAAAACGGAAGCTTATTTAAAAGTTAGCAGTATATATTTTTAACGGGTTAGCCAATATATATCATAAACGGGTATATGTTTTCCATATCCGTTAAAGAAAACGCCTTATAGTTGATTATCGCGATAATACCGTAAAATAGGATTAAGTTAAAAGATATTAATTTAACAAATTTATAAATCTTAAGGTATATTTTTAAAGAAATGCCGAATATATCGGTTAAGGATTTTAAGCTCGGTTTTGAGAATAAAAACGCAGAGTTTAATAAGGCTAGGTTTCCAGCGCGTAAAGTTATAATATTAAAAAAAATCGAATTTATAAATAGAAGAGAAAAAATTAATTATAACGTAAACGGTATATATAATAATTAACGCTGCTATTTATAGGTTAAAATATTTATGGCGACGTATTATAAAATAATAAACAAGTAACTTAATTAATTAAAAACGGAAATATTAGATAACTTTTTTAAGGTAAAAGTTAATAACGAAAAGTATAATAAAGGTATTATAACAGCATATAGCATATATTATAACAATATTTATAATAAACGTTAGTTATATTATTAAGAAAAAATCATAATATTAATAAAAGTAATATATAAAGGAAATGTATAAAAGTTCCGGAATCGAATTTTGTTCACCTTACTTTTATAAGTTAAAAAGGCCTTTTTTATAAATTTTAAAACCTAAAATTTAATAGTATTTAAAGAAACTTTATTATATTGAAATTTATATTGATAATCCGGCAGTACGGAATTATAGGTAAAGCATATAAATTTTTAAAGTAACTTTTTCCGTCGAGGACCGTTTATAAGTAAATACTTATTTCGTTAAGCCATTTTTTATATTAAGCAGTATATAAAATATTAATTAACTTTACTAAAAATCCGCAATTAAGAAGGTCGATTTTATAATGCCGAAAAATAAAGTAACTTTCGAACCCGAAAACTAACGATACGTATTTACCGTTCCAGTTCCGTCTGTAACATATTTGTACATAAGTTTCGATATAATAAAGTAAAGTAATTTTACATTTTCTTTATTATTTTTTAATTTTGGTATATAACGGCAACATTTTTAACTTGCTTATAAAACAAAATCAATAATTATTTTATTCAAAATATAACAACGTTCGACCGTTACCAATTTTTACCTCGCCGGCGAGGTTTAAAAAAATCGTTTCAAACTTAAGTAATAAACATTTAAACTTTTTAGATTTTATATAGGATAAGTTATTTAAAATTTTCGATAATACTAATATTAAGATCCATTTTTTAAAAAACTTGGAAATTTTTACCTCACCGATAATAGCATTAAGCTGCTATTTATTAAAATATACCGAACATTTTATAATTCGCGTTAAAACCGTAACTATTTCTTTAAAGGCGATATAAAAGATTTTATTTATTACGAAAACTTTAAATATAATAACAATATTACTACTTCGAATACGTCTAAGTTAATATAACGTTGTTACGGCTTTTTTTAACGGATACTTTCGTATATAAATATATTTAGATAAAAACGTTTTATTTATTATTAAAGTAACTATACCGCCAAGGTCCAATTTATAAAACATTTTATATTATTCCGAAAAAGGGTTTTATTTTAGTTTAAAATTTTCGACCAACTTATTTTTACGTAATACTTTAAAACTTCCGTATTTAAGCGAAATACGTCCAAGATTTAGTTTAATAATACTGTTATATTTAAATAATTTGTTCGGTATAATTTTTTTTAAAGTGCTGTATATTATTACTTAAAACGTTTTTAAATATCTTTAGCATATTCCAAGCTTATTTTTATGTAAGGAAATTAATTTGCGTATAACGTTTATCGGAAATATTTATAATAATTTAAAAAAAAACCTAATTTCGAATCATTTAAAAAGTTAAACGCGAAAAATATGCCGGAAATAAATCAGGCAATTAATTTGCGATTACGGCATAATAAACTTAAAATTAAATTATGGACTTTAAAAACGTAAAAGAATTTCTTTAAAATCCAATTATAAATATCGCATATTAAAAATAAGTTGCGTTTGGTTTTTGGTTTAATAAGAAAGTATTATTAAATATTACATTATGCAGGCGTATTTTTAAGCAAAACGCATAGCAAACGACGGAAAAAATTTATTATAATATTATTTAATCTTAAAAAAACATAAAAATAAAAACTTCGAAAATTAATAAAAGTTGCTTTTATCGAAACTTAAACTATTATGCTTAAAGCGCTTATTAAATCGTACTATACTTAAAGCTGCATTTAATAATTTTTTTTAAATATCCCGGAGCTGTGCGACGGGATGCGGTTAAGTATTTTTCATAAAATTCTAAATATAAAATATAACGAAATAAGCTTAATTTATATATTTAAGCTTAAGTTTTATTAATACCGTTACTTAGGAAATATTACTTTATTTGGGCTATATTTCCAAAATTTGGGAAAATATTATATCTAAAATTAAGCTAAACTTAAAAAAGATTAATCCTAAATTAATCCGAACCTTAAAGCAAAAATATCCGAAATATTCCTTCGGGATAACAGGAAGGTTTATAGCTAATTTCATAATAACCAAATTTTTTTCAGCATTTAATAAAACGGAAAAAAAGGCGATTCGTTTCGAAATTCTTAACATTAATTATTTAATTTTTTTATCATATACCTTTTTTAAAAATCTTAAATATTTATACCCTTATACGGGAAATATACGCCATTTTGTAAAGTTATTTAGAAATAACGAAACGTTATATAAATCGTTACGAAGCAGTTTTTCTTCGGCGAATTTGCTGGGTAATTAATATATTATAAAGGTAAACGACGATGTTTTTTCCTTAAGGTTTATCCCGCTTAAGGATCGATTCGAATTAAGCAAATATCAGCTTTGGATTTATGCTATGCGGTACTTTCCTAAGTTAATACTTATTACAAAAAATAAAATTAATCTTTTTACGAAAGGTAAAATTAAAAAGGCCGACTAGGATGTTTTATTTGGTTTTGCCGCTTTAGTTAAAAGGTTAAAATTTAAAACTTTATAAATTAATTATTTAAACCAATTTTTTAAGAAGAAAATTACCTACGTTGCATTATTAAAAGTACGAAAACCGGATTTTTACGAATACGAAAAGGAATCCTTCGATATATTGCTGGATAAAATCGAAAAAATAATAAAAACGGTAAAGCTACGTTCCGTTAAACAATTAAACTTAAAATTTATATTTAAAAATCTAAATATATCGGAAAATAAATACGGATTTCCAAAACATAAATATTATATTTGCAATAAAAAGTACCTTTTTATTAATAATATTTAAAAAGTATTAAGTAATCGGAACGAAAAGATAATATCCTTTTTTATCCGCTATTCCGTTTTTTTTGCCTTTTTCGAGCTAAATACGAAACTGGACGATTCCCATAACGGAAGCGTACCGACTTACGAATTTAAATAAGATAATTCAGTAAAAAAGAACAAGTTAATAAAGTTGTACCTTAAAAACTTGGAAAAAGGGGATTTTGGGCAGATAGTAAGTAAGGGATATTTTTATAATAAATTACAGCAAGAAGAACGGGAATTCGATTATTAAAAAACGCAACAAAAGTTCCAAAAATAACAAAAAAAGTGCGTTATTAAAAAAAATCCGAACAGAAGCAAACCTTTAATTTGGATAAAAATTCGTTACGAATAAAAAAACAAGTTATTAAATTTATCAATAACGAAAAAGATATATAAAAAACAGTTTACCGTATTATTACTAATAGTAATCAACCGTCGGATGTTAAAATAACAGCCCGGACGTTTATAGAAAACCAGTTAAAGCCGTATTCTTTTACGATAATACCCTTACTTCCGGAAAACTATTTTAACGTTACCGTATCTAATAAGAAAAATGCCATCCTTTTAATACCGAATATTGATATCAAAATCAATTAAAATTTAGTAATATGTACTTCCTAAATAAAATTTGAAGATAATTAACTTAATAAATATAAAATTATTTACTTACGAATTTAATTATTTAACTTAACAATTCCAAGAAGTATATAACGGATATAGCCTAAAGCAAAAAGGTATAAAACTAATAAAGATAAAGTTTATTTTATTAAAAATGAAAAAAGAATAAGACGATTTTAAGTAATACTAGTTAAAGGGTTATTTAAAGCTATACCTTATACTTAATACCTTTAAAATCTATAAGTTTTGGCAAATATAAATATATTTAATTAAATTTTTTGGTTAACTATATATCCTTAATTCTTTTAATTATATATTACTTCCTTTTAATTATTTTACTGCTTTTTGCTACGATACCTGCTAAAAATTCACTTGTTCTTTTTCGAATTTACTTTATATTTTTTTTTTTATTAAAACTTTTAAAGTAACTTTATTTCTTACTGTAGGATATACCGACTGCTTTTAAAATATTAGCGGCCATAATTATTTAAAGAATTTATATATACAATAAGTATTTTTAGCTAATTTAAGAATTTTACCTAAAGAATTTTTTAAGGAACTTAACTAAACTATATTATTATTTTTCGTCCTTACAGAAATTATTCCACAGCCGGTTAGCTTATATTAAAAATAATAATAAGGTTACTTTTAAAGGTTTAATATGCGGGTAAATGCAAGGTGGACTTAATAAAGAAAAATAAAGTTCTTAAAACGCGTTATATATATTAATAAATTTTCAAACTATGGATTTCCTGCAACGACGGGAAAAAAAACAACTTTATATAACGTACCATATTAATAAGCGAAACATGCTAATAAGCGAGACATTTTTTGGTATTTCCTAATAATTAGTCTAAATAACTTAACTCTAACATCTTAAATTAATTTAAATTAATTAAATGCTTTTTTGCTAACTATATCTACAGCTTCTCGTCGAGTGCACGCATTATATCAAAGCTTATTACGGACGTTATATTACCGTTCCTTTTTCTTAACCTTTATACAACCGATTACCTTCAGCAGTTATTAGCAGCAATTTTTTATTACGACCTTTTTGCCGGTTAAAAGAACTTGTTTATTAAATATAGCAAGTATTTATCTTCCTAAAAAACGTTTGTTTTAATCATTTAATCGCGTAAATATCGAATTGTTGCCAAATTAAGCCCGACACGCCCTGCCATACACCCTGCCACACGCCCTGCCATACGCCCTGCCACACGCCCTGCCATACGCCCCGCCACATACCGACCGGCCCCGTAACGCGCCCCGTAATAGGCCTTCCAATACGTCCTATAACACGTTTCTCGACCTATATTTTCAACGTATTAAAGCCGGACAGGATATGCTCGCGTATATGGGTTAAAGATTCGGTTAATAATAAGTTTCTAGTCGGTCGGCTTTAGATTTTGCGGAATGGAGGTAATATTGGCTTGGACGCGTCGGGAGGTAATCGGTCGTAGGCGGGTTGGGAGGCAGAAATTGTCAGCTAGCAGGGGTTGCACTAGCACCCCATATACGAAATGGCTCCCTCTAATCGGAACATATAAGTTCCGTAACTAGATTCCATAAAAAGAGAAGTGCGCGTTTTAAAGCGTCTGCAGCTAGTCATCTAATACAACACAACTAATGTCCCCTATATCTGACAATTAAAAGTCTCATTCGTTCAATTCGCGTTATTATCAATTAATCAGCTACTGCTGAGACGATATAGGCTGTACATCAATAGCAATTACCTATATACCCCATTATCCACAATGGCGACCGTACCGTCGACGTCCTCCGTTATCTATAAGGAACCCAAGGAATGGGACCGATTCAAAGGCAAATTCCAATCCAAAACGTACGCGCTTGGTATTTGGCGTTATATCGACCCTGATCAAAACAACGCATGGCCTGTCGAACCTACGAAACCCGATATAACCTCCTATCAGAAAAAACAACTTCGTCAAGTAACGACGCGAACAGCTAATTCCTTTTTCGAAGGAACTATATAAACCGAAAAAATCGATCATACGGGTCACCCAACAAGTTTACTTAAAATAACGACAGAAGGCAAATAAGCCTATACCCAAAACTTCCCGACATATATCTACGAAAATCGAAAATACGAAAATTTCTGCAAGAAAATTAACGACTTTACGAAATAAGTCCTAAAATCGGTATCTCCAGCAATCAAAAAGATAAATCTCCTCCCAAGAAAAAGCTTAAAGAAATAATACGCCAATCTAGCTAAATTAGGCAAGGTATACGACAGCAAACTTATAAATAATACCTAACGAAAATACGGCGAAAAACTAAAGCAAACTTCGAAGTTAGCGAAAAGACTAAATAAATAGATCGTAAAGTAACAAGAAATAATAACCTAAAAACAACGTTATAACGTCCTAAAAACGAAAACAGCGACTATATAAGTTAACGACTTGTATATAACTTTAGCTCCAATCATGGAAAACTGGATGATTACCTTCCAGATAATAAAGAAAGCCGAAATTAATAATAATACGATCAGTTACCAAAAAGTAACTGCTAACTTTCTAAACCATTAAACGTTAACCCATCCCCTATTTACATCACGAAATATCAAAGCAGCGTTTCCAACCTTTCAAAGGACTTCCGTAAAACCCTTTAATCAAAGCGATCCTAATCAGGGAGAAACTAAGGATACAAACCCTTTACCGCAAGGAAAGGCCCAAAAACGCAGGTCGAAACGTAACGGTCGTAAAGATTCTCAAATAAACCGAAACGGAAGCAAACGGAAACGACAGAAATCCGATATACAGGGCATTCGTTATAAGGCCTGCTTAAGTACCTACCATACCTTACCCTAATACTTTTATACATTTCCTAGCAAAACCTTAAAAAGGTTCCGATTTAACGACAGAATACTTACATACGTGTAATATCGGATTACTTCCGATCAATTTCTAAAAGAAAAAATTAAACGTTTATCAAAGTTTAAAAATAAACCAACTACCCAAAAAACCGATTAACTTCTACAGGAAATAAGGCGAATCTTAGCATACTTTTTAATCTTTAATTAACGCAATACGACAAACGTCGCATTTTACCCCTTAAAAAATTCATTAATTCTGGATTTAAAGTTCACAATCCATATTTTTAATCTTATTAGCAAGTTCTTAACCTTTAGACCAACCGTACAAGGCGACGGAATATACGCAAGCAACAGCTTCGTACCGATTAAAAGGTACGGAAAGGTTAATGTAATACTTCGAAACCCTAATAATACGAAAGCGTTACGTCTGTACGATATAACCCACTACGAAAGCTTCGCATACAACCTGGTATCTTTCCGGCAACTCCGGAAAAAAGGATACTGGTAAAACAACAAAAAAACTAACAACTTTATACGAAATAAATAAGATCAAGTGGTTATTACGTTAATAAACAAATTTAATTAATTCGTCATTAAAAACATTAACGCAACAGTTACCTATGCAGCCCTAACAGCCTACAGACAAAACGTTAACTCCTATATAGCGAAACTACCACGAATCGGTAACGGTACGATCTGGCATCTAAGACTAGGACATCTAGGGCCCGAAATAATCGCCCAGTTACAATCCTATGCAAAAGGAATCCGCTTAAAAGGTCTAACAACAATCGAATACTAAACGTATAGCAAAGCGAAGGCCAAAAGGCTAATACGCCGCGAACCGAAAAAGGGAACCTCCCGATCAGGACAAAAAATCGCCATCGACTTTACAAACTTCGAAAAAAACCCTAAAGGATATAAATACGTCAGGTTTGCCACCGACAGATACTCAGGTTTTATCTAGGACATCTACCTTAAAAATCGAAAGCAAAATATACTAATTACAGCATTTCGGCACCTCCTAGGAATCCTTAAACACCAGGATAAGGTCTTTCTACAGGTGTTCGAATATGACAACGAAATCTTAAAGAATCATCAACTTCGAAATATGCTTTAATCGCCTTCTTTCAGTATCAAACTTAAGCTCTTAGCACCGTATACCCAGGCCCAAAACGGGGGTACAGAACGCTTAAGGGGTATAATCAAGGAAAAAGCGACTACGATACAAAATAACGCTAAATTACCCTCGTTTCTAATCGTATACATCTTTAAAGCTGCAGTATATCTATATAACCGTACTCCCAAATACGCACTTTTTTAGTAAAACCTATACGGTATTTACTACATTTACCTGGCTATAAGCCAATCCTTCCAAAACCTTACGACGGTATTACAAATGTGGAAAAATTCTTGGTACAGGTTAAACTTTACCTTGAGTTTTTCGAAAACTTTTTAAAGGAGGATTATTAAAAGATGTTAGCTATCGCCTAGTTGTTTATAGAAAGGGTTTTTTAATAGTTTCAGTTAATTATAAAGGATTATTTCGGAAATTACCTTAACAAATTATCCGATTTTACCAATTATATTTTCAGTAATTACGAATATTTAAAAAAATGAATCCGAGCTTTATTTAAAGACCTAGATAAATAGCAGGATGCCGTTAAAAAGCTGCACCTTTTCCAGTAAACAAAAACAGCGGTTAAATACATTACGGAATTCAATTGTCTTCCAGCAACCTCCTATCTACCGGAAAGCGCTTTATTTTACCCTTATTACGATAGCCTAAAATTACAATGTTAAAAACGAAATATATAGAGTACCCAAAATAAAGCCTTTCCAAGATTACATTAATAAGGCCATTATTGCCGCCAGACGTACCTTTAACAGGTACCTGGAGAAAAAAGG
Source organism: Monosporascus sp. mg162 (assembly GCA_004155945.1). Classification (NCBI taxonomy): domain Eukaryota; kingdom Fungi; phylum Ascomycota; class Sordariomycetes; order Xylariales; genus Monosporascus; species Monosporascus sp. mg162. The sequence goes on from QJNY01000080.1 coordinate 17,871, forward strand.
ATCTAATAAAAAAAGGGACGATCGAAGTTTTAGCAGCAGGTCCTAAAGAAGCAAAAATAAGGGCAGGACCTAAAAGGAAGCAAAATACCATTTTAAGGGAACCTAAAAAGGATAAATCGAATATTAAATGCTTTAATTATAGCAAAAAAGGTTATTACAAAAACGAATGTCGTTTCTTAACCAAAAGGAACTTTAGAAAAGGAGGAATTCCTTAAAAGAAGGCCTGAACGGCCGAATAAGAAATAAACAGTAAAAGCGAGGAAAAAAAGGAAACCAATTCCACCTTTTTCCAACAGGAATATACCATTACGACGACGTACTATAAACCAAGCGGTAACCCAAAGTACGAGCGTTACCCGATTTGCTAAAATCAAACAGCTAAAGCCTATAAGTATCATTCCGGACAACCAGCTTCCAGGGTAGCTATAAGGCTAGGATGCGAATGTTATTTGGATGTACAGAAATGCGAAATACATTACGAATATGGCCAGATGCGCCTAGAATTTAGCAACTACGGGCAGAAAACCCCTAAATCCAGGGAACCCCCAGAACGGGCGGTATACCTCAAAACTGAAACCCTTAAACAGGACTTTGTTAATAGGTACGGACTTTTCTATTTCTCGGCCTGCAACTATAACGATTGTCCAATTTACTTTCGAGCGAAGGAAAACAACGATTATTGGCCCGGTTGGAACGAAGAAACCCTTACAAAGCCTGATAACGACTGCAGATATATCGAAATTCCCCGATAACCCGAATACCTTTAATTTTGTTATTTGCACCCCGAATCGGATCAAAGCCGAAAAGCTATCGCTTAGGGTTGCTTATGCTATACCCCCATGTTATGCTTGAAGCATAAACTTTTGGATATGGGAGTAAACTCTGCAAAAATTTCGACTTCGAATTAAAAGCTTTTCTAAACGTTAAAGGTAAAAATCACTAAAGTAAAATGCCAGATTGGCCAACGAAGGTGGTATACTTGCATAGACGACAAGTATATTAAATACGCAGTTAATAAAGCCTGTAAATAAAGACGCCTTTTAGCAAATAAAACTACGAAGTTAAAAAATGGCAAAAGCCTTCGAAATTAAGGTATCGAGGAGCTTTGCGAACCAAAACCTTATGTAAGGCAAGAAAAGGATTACGAAGCCAGATCGAAATTCTTATTTAATACCAAAGCTAGACCTTTAGAGTTATGATTAACTTTGGAGCAGAAGGCAATTTCATTTCGCTAGCAATAGCCGAAAAATATTACATTCCTTGGAGGTATAAATTAAAGACCTACAAATTACGGATAATTAATAGTAATCTTTCCCAGTACGATAGCGGACAAGTTCTTAAAGAAACCGAAAAACTTTTAATATAGATTTAAAAGTATTAAGAGCATTTTACCCTGGATATCGCCGACATTTCAGGTTATAATGTTATCTTAAGAATGCTATAGCTTGATTCCGGTAATTTATTAATTAACTAGAAAATTCGCCAGCTTTTTTAAAACCATAAATCAACTTTTGTTAAAAAAGGGTTTAAAAAAGTTTGCTATATAATCCGAGAAGCCAAGGTATTAAACTTTGCCAGTACTATACCCCCAGAGTATCAGCGATTCGAACGACTTTTTAAGGATAAAGAAAATCACGAATTACTTCCATACGGATAATGGGATTATTGCATACTCCTTAAAGAAAGATATTACCCTAAGCTTTACAAAATCTATTACATAAATCCAGAAAAAGTAAAGGCCTTATGGAAAATCATCCAGTTAAATTTAAGGAAAGATTATATTTAGCCATCCGAATCCTCTGCAGGTTACCCTGTACTTATAATATCCAAAATTAAAAACGGTAAGCAGAAAATCGATTAAGATAAAGATTTAGTTTATCGACATATGGTCGACTATCGGCAGTTAAACGACATTATTATTAAAAACGGTTATCTTTTAACTTTAATAAATACCTTAAGGGAAAACGCAAGCAAAGCTAAGTAGTTTACTTCATTAAACTTCTGAAACGGCTACTACCGTATTAAAATAACTAAAGGAGAAAAACGGAAAACTGCCTTTCGAACGATATACGAGTATTACGAATACCGAGTTATGCCTTCAAAATTTACTAATGCTTTTGCCAGTTTCCAACGTTTAATTATAATTATATTTAGGAAATTCCTAAATAAATATGTCTTTTTCTACCTCGACGACATCCTCATTTATTTCGAAACGCTGGAAAAACATAAAAAGCATATTTTCCACGTTTTTAAAGCTTTAAATAAAGCAAATATTCGAATTAACCCCGCCAAAATTGTATAGTATACGTAAAAGCTAAATTATCTAGGATTTACCCTTACCCCCGGTCAAATTTAGATCCAGAATTCCAAATTAAAAGCAGTTAAGAACTGGCCTATTCCTAATAAGGCAATCGTTACCGATATCCGATAGATCTTAGGATTTACGGGTTACGTACGTAACTTAATTAAGGGATATAAAGATATTGTTAAACCTTTAACGAAATTTATTATTAAGGAAAATATTAAAAAGGAATTCGAACTTTTAAAGAAAATTAAAAAAGCTTTTTAGTTATTTAAAAACGAAATTACCAAAACGCCAATAATAAGATTGCCCAATGCCGATAGAAAGAAACGCCTAAAGATAAACGCCTTAAATTATGCCCTAAGCGTAGTTCTGGAACAACAAGAAAATAATAGAAAATGGTATCCAGTAACCTATTATTCCAAGGCCCTTCGAGACGCAGAACTCCGGTACAAGATCTACGATAAAGAACTGCTAGCGATTATTAACGTTTTTAAGGAATAAGAACCTTTTTTTAACAGTACCAAAAAGCTTTTCGATATTTACTTAAATTATAAAAACCTTACCCGGTTTATAACGACTTAAGAACTAAATAAACGTTACGAAATTTGGATAATTTTCTTATCGAAAAACAACTTCCAAATCCATTATATTAAGGGAAAAAAAATTATCTAAGCAAATATCTTAAGTCGTAAAGGAAATTACGATTTTAAGGTTCCGAAACGTCGAATGCAAGTGCTGCAACAGATTAAGGACGGTACCTTACGGTTATGTAGAATACTAAAGCAACCTATTCTAAAACTTTTAACGAAATTCCCAAATTTTTATAATAAGGAAAAATAGAAAGAAGTATAACAATTGGATGGACAACCTGGAAACCAGCTGTTGTATTATAGCAAAATTTATATCCTTTAAGGTTAACAAAAGCAATTCGTTAAAAAGTTTTACGAAAATCCGTTATACGGATATTAAGGTATTTTTAAAACTACTAAACGATTGCGGGAAAAATACGACTTTCCAGGATTTCGACGAATTGTTAAGTAGGTAATTAAGCATTGCAATAGCTGCAATAAGGCGAAAGCAGCCTAACATAAGCCCTATAAACTTTTACAGCCTACGGATATTCTAGAAAAGGCTTAAAATACTATTGCTTAGGATTTTATTACCGGTTTACCCTTATCAAAAAATCCCGTTACTAAAGTTTAATATAATAGAATGTGGGTAATCGTTGATAAACTTATTAAGTATAAATATTTCTTACCTTTTAAAGGAAACGCAACGGTAAAATAACTAACTTACGCCTTTATCCGATATTACTTCGATAAATATGGAATACCAAAAAAAATTAATTTAAAAAAGAAATAAGCTTTTTATATCAAAGTTTAGTATTAACCTTTTTAAGCAAATAAGCGCCAAATTCAAATTTTCTACAGTATACCACCTATAAATAGATAAACAGATAAAACGTTTAAATCAAATATTGAAGCAGTACTTAAAAAGTTATATCAATTACTAACAGGATAACTGGGTTAAACTTTTTCCACTAGTTTAAGTGGTTTATAATACCTTTATTAACGAAGATATAGGTGTTTTTTTCGATATAACGGTATATAGTTACCAAGCAGAAATTTAACGGCCAGAACAGCCACTAAACGAAGTTCCAAAATTAACCGTAAAAGCTTTTCGAACAGAAACGGTAACAACTGAAATCCGGTTAATACAAATTCGCCTATAGAATAAATTACGATTTTTCTAACAAAAGATAACCCAATATTATAATAAAAAAAGAATTAAGGGACCAATTCTGTTAAAAGGAAATAAAATTTATTTGCTACCTCAAAAACAAAACGCAACTTCGAACATTTCTCAAATTAAAACAAAAAAACCTTGTAACAAGCTCGATTTTAAAAAGCTTAATCCGTTTAAGAGCGATAAAGTTATTTCCAAAACTAACTACCTACTATTACTACCCAAAACCATGAAAATACACCCTGTTTTCCATATCTCTTTGCTTAAACCAGCACCCAAAAACGCCCCGCTGGAAATTAGTCTAGAAGTCGAAAAAGATAACGATAAGTACGAAGTTAAACGAATACTGGATTCCAGGGTAATTAAAAATAAGATTTAATATTTGATCAAATAAAAGGAATACCTATACGAAAAAAATACTTAGGAACTTTTTAAGCACCTAACGAACGCGAAGGACCTGGTTAAGACGTTTTACCGCCAAAATTCTGACCGACCGTTTTTAACGCGGCTAACGTCGTAAGGGACAGCGGCCCGGCATTTAAATCCAACCTTAAAGCGCTCTAATCAAAAGCAATAAACGCCCCTGCTATGGCGTCCATTTTAGAAATAAGCTAAGCTTATTTTGCTTTTATACGGCGTTGTTCCTTTTCCAATTTTTCTTGTTTTTCCAGTTGATTTAATTTATATCCTTCTTTTAAAATCGTAATAGCCTTTTTTTAATACGTTTTGTTAAAGGCGTAAACGTCTCAGTCGCTTAATAAACTCCTGCAATTTTTCTTTTTGCTGACGAAACGTTTTTTCTTAACGCTGGCGCAATTTATTTAATTCTTTCTTAATTATTTCCTAATACGCTAAAAACCTATCTTCGAGTTTACGCTGCTTTTGCTATAACTAATTACGTTTTTTATTAATTTTCGACAAGGAATTCATAGTTAATACGTTACACGATGGACGTTGACGACGAATACAATTGTTACAACTCGGAATGCCGACTGTATAAAAACCATTAAAATTACCAAGGCGAACGTAATTCGAATAAAGAAATGCTTTAACGCCAAAACTTTTAATTAAATTAGCTCGATTATTTCGGGATTCCCGTTGGTTGGGACGAGGTTTTCCTTTTTGCTTATTTATTCGATTTATCATAATAAATCCAATTAGCTAAAAAAAAACAGTAAAAGGCGGTTTCGAACAAAAGGATATTTACCTTTTTTATCTTTAGGACAAAGATTTTTGAAGCAAGGGAATAATGTTACGAACTAAAGGTTTTCCAAGATAGAAATACTTTTTTAGAACTAGCGCGGACGAGCTCCAGGTAAATTACGGAGCTGGCCAAGACCTTGGTAATCTAATATGATTTAATTGATCTAAGATAAGTAAGGTAAATCACGGTAAATTACATAGATCAAAAGTACACTTACCAAAAGATAGGAGGATATATAACGAACGGTTTTCCTATATAGATAGCACCTAGATAGATTCGTTCTTTAGCTATCAATCTAAGTCTTCAATCAAAGGCAACGTTCTTCGATTAAGGGAAAAGTCCGCAAATCTCTTTAACGAACAAACTACTAAATCATTCCTCGCCCTATTATTACCTACAAATCAAGAACCCCTTTCGGATACTGCTCATACCTCCAGGTGGTCGTATAACAGGTTCGTTACAGTAATCTGGATGGTTTGTAGCATTTTGCAACAACAAATTCAAATAACTGAACAACAACATATCGCAATAATTAAAATCAATCAGATTCTTCTTCGCTAAACGGATTTACAACTTCTACATAAGCACGCGCATTATATGCAGCCTTGCTGCAAACGCTACACTTCGGTTCCTTGGTCTTAACCCTCTTGCGACGACCCCCTCCAGCTGCTGTTGCCTGCATTTTTTCACCACCTCCTTCTTTTTAGGCCAAAAAAGCTTATTTCTTTTATATAGTAAGCATTCCTTTTTCTTGAAAACGTTTGTTTTTGGTCTTGCGACGTTTGCTCAAGATATAGTTCGTTTCGCGCAATTGGACAGTTTCGTCCGGAAGAAGAATATTTTCGTACAAAAATAACAAATAACTTTTAGTCAAAGAATTAACCGATTTAGGAACCTCAGCGTTCTCGCAGGCGGGGAAAGACTGGAACCGGCAAAGGTTAGTAGGAAGACGGTCGGCGTAAGCATAATTGGAAGAATTTCCAATTCGAAAAAAACGTTATTAAGATTAAATAAAATAAGACCAACTTTGGCAAATCCTGATTTGATGTTATCGGACATTATAGCAGCTTAGAACGCGTCGTAAAATCCGGCGAGAAAATCTTCTTTAGCAATATAAGCATAATAATGTTGTATTAGGTTTTCGATATACCGCGAATAAACACGTTTCAAAACAGAAAAACAAGATACGTTAAAAGGTTAAAGCCGATACGAAGAATGCGCTGTCATACAAAGCGTAATAATGTTGTTATTGGCGTAATATTCTTCGACTTTTATCGAATGGTGGCTTTTATGGCTGTCGAAAATAAAAAAACGTTTCAAACCTTTTGTACCGGTCCGAGTATGCTAGTTAAAATATTACATCCATTCGAAACCCAATTTATTTATTATGCAACCATTATCACTTAATGCGACCTTTTAATCGGCTATTGGCAATAGGTTATTGCAGTACCAAAACCCAAGATAATTTTTCTCCGCCATAATAACAAATAGCGGTATAACCCAACCTTGGAAATTAACAACCTGAATTACTGTAACCCAAATTTTTTTGTTACGCTTATTTATGATTTCTACGTCTTTCGGCGTTAGTAATTATCATACCCGTTACCATGAAAAGCCCTATCAAGAATCCAGTCTCGTCGAAGTTGTAAATATTATTTTTTACGATGCCGTACTTCGCGATTATAACCCGAACAAGCTCAAACCATTTGCGAAACGTTTCTGGATTTTCGTATTGGATCCGTTAATAATCGATCTTCCGATTTAAACGCGTTTAGAGTTTTTATTGCCGTTTAACAAAGTTCGACGCCCATTTAATTCCAACGCGTTTTATAACACGTTAAGCAAGTAGTATATTGGCCATATCTTCAACGTACTAAAGCCGGACAGGAAACGTTCGCGTATCTAAGTTAAGGATTCGGTCGACAATCGATTTTTCTTCGGTCGTCGTCAATTTTCGCGATTTGGGTATATAGTTGCTTTGAGAAGGTGTACCGGTACATCGTATCTGCAAAGTAAAATGGGGGACTTCATATATAGAACTAAGTTTGGCATAACTAAGTTTCGGGTTTCGCTTCTTAGCCTGAACGGCTAAATCCATTCTCGCTTTTTTTGTAAGCCGTTCCATATTGTTGTTGTTAAGAAATGGACAATTAAAGTTGGGTAATTGGAATGTGTCAAAAATTATCCAGGCTACTCTTCCATCCAGACTACTTGGCTGTAACGTTAATTAATTTGATAATTATATTATAATTAATTAAATTATCTCAATTTATTATTATAAAATGCTAAATAATATTCCGTTTAATCGTATATCCCGTTTAATCGTATATCCCGTTTAACTGTATATAACGTTAATATATTTTATATTATTTTTATTTTTATTTTTTAAATTGTTAAAACCAATAATAATCATAAATACATATCATAAAAATCTTTACGGGGTTGTACGAGTCTGTATTTCTTTATACGAAGCTGTACTACGTTATATATAGTTTATCTGCCTTTATTTGGCCTTTGCGCTCTGTATAACCTTTAATCCCGTTATTCCAGTCCTGGAAACGTTATTCCTTGGGGTATTAATTTTGCTAACGCCTGCTTAAAACCTGTATAAACTTATATGATCCTGTGCAACCTTATGTAACTCTGTATAACCTTATAAAGGCTTGTATAACCCCATTCGAGCCTCTTTAGACCTTATATACGGCGGCGCTTTTTAGCAGAAGGTAGAAAAGACGCCAAACCCTTTTTGTTATTAAGCTTAGCTTTGTAGCAGTCGATAATTTGCTCGAGCTGGCGCGTGATAGCCTTTTTTAGCAGTTTTTGAGTGATAGTCGGCTTTGTATTATCTTTATTGCTTTCGTTTTTATTTGTATTGATTAGTATATGCCCGTACAAGCTTATATAGGGTTAATTAGGTACTTATTAAGTTCAGTAAAGGCGGGACCTTTTTTACTAACATATAACTTGCAGTTATGGGCCTGCGAGGAGTACTGGCAGTATTGGCAGGGGCCCTTCAAAATTTTCGTACCGAATAAATAGCAGGTTCTGAATAGTTTTTCATTACGCGGATCTGTATTAGTTAATTCGGGTTCGTACAACCTTATATTAGTCTGTATAAGGCATACTTTTGCGGTTTTTGCAAATGCGGTTGTTAATATTTTCGAGCGCTATATATGCAGTTCTGGCGTGCTTTTTACTAAATGCGTTCAAGCTTGATCGAAGCTTTAACGAGGCTGCTAATGTTATTACGGTATTCCAGAAGATCGATTAAAGCCTTTAGCTCCTGTAAGGCTTAATTAATTTTTGTATAAGCTTGTACCGCCCTGTACGACCTTGTAGTTACCTTATTATCCTCGAGTTAATTGCGTACCTGTACCTTTTTAGCGAAACGTAACCTATTAAGTGCCTTTTTGGTCTGCTTAAGGTTATTCTCGTTGACGTAGGGCTTGCTAGGTATATTTAACTCCGTAAAAGGTGTTTTTTCGAACTTCTAGTATAACAGCTTTTTGGCTGTTTTAATCCGACCTGTACGAGCTTATAGAAGCCTGTAAACGTTTGTTTACCTTTAAGCGCGTCCGTACGCGCTTTAAGTAAAAAGGTGTTGTTTGTTTTGGTATATTATATTTAATAGCGCCATTAGTTAGCCTAATATAACCCTGTAGAAGCCTTTACGAACCCGTATATACTGTTTTTCTGGATATACATTAAAAATAAACAACTGGATATAGACTTTAACCGGTATAATAAGACAAAAATGAATATTTAATTAATATAACATATAATATATATACGTAAAGATATTAGATGAATTTACTTACCTGAAGTTGTATAGGAAAAAATGGTTGGTTACATATACGTTAGTGAAATTGGTATACATGCATGCCAAGCTTACGGCCGAATTTAATCGCTACAATATACATACAGTAGGGTAGCCCTATTTAAAATTTGGCTTTTGTCGCAGTGATCCCTGTGCTGCAACCCAAGCGAGGCCTGAGCTAGCTGAGATAACCACTGATCAGAGCGTAGCTGTCCTTAGTTAGTGTGCATTTGCACACCCTAGCTGACAAGTAGCTATTGGGGAAAACTAAAACTACGCTAAGTACTCGTTGTAGGTCACGTAACCGGCACCCACCTTTCTAAAGATAACCAGCTGATTCTGCCTGCCCGGCGTACTGCTATCCGGTAATTCTTATACCCTGTTACACTAAAAAATCCTCCTAAATGGTCCACATATATACCTATACTATATTTAGAAGATGAATTCTAAGCCTAACCTGAAGAGGACTAGGCCTGAGTTGCCTGAGAGGAGAGCGTCAGGCTATGGGGGCAATGTTACGGCGAAGGATTGGGGCTTGGATCCAACCACCACCAATGTAATGTGTCTTCAAGAACCCCAGTGGTTTCGTGCTTGCCAGTAATATCTAGCTCCTTTACGACCCTCAACTTGGAGCCAGGTTAGACTGAGAAGTTCGCCATCCGCTGTCGGGGGGGGGGGGGGGGGGGGGGGGGGGGGGGGGGG